>PVLA01007304.1:0-107710 GCA_004027455.1 Hydrochoerus hydrochaeris | reverse complement strand
GTCATTCTACCTGTACTAGATTTGAAGGCACAGACAGTAATCCCGAAAATAACAGGATATAGTACAGTAATCATCCTTAATTTCCTATTAACTTAATCTAAAGCTCTGTAAAACCTACACTGTTTTACCATGACTGATTGTAATGGAATCTGGTTTGTTGGATTGCTGTTTTGTATTGATAGATTTTATTCCAAGCTGTTATGATTGATAGAATCAAGCCTGAGAGTATAGGCAACTGCACTTAAGATGACAAGATCCACTAGAATATCCACTCTGGTTTGATTATTACATGCCTTTGAAGTTTTATACTGTCTACAATGTTTTTTTTTTTACTAATATTGTTATTTACTGCTATACTCAATTATACTGCTATATTCAATTATGCCTGATGATATAGACATTCTATTGAAGATAATAAGAAACAACATAGTAATCATTGTAGATCACCTTGTACTGTGGTTTTATGTGACTTTTTGGTTTCATGTTTTTATAGGAATTTGTTTTGTTTTGTCTTGCTAAGTTTTGTTTTTCCCTCTAATACAGAAAGTATAGAAATACATGTAGAGATTCATGCATACGTAGCTTTTACACTCTCACTGTTTGACTATCTACTTTGTATGCTTTAATTTTGTAACTTGAACAACTATTTCTAACAGGACAATATGTAATTTATTAACTAGTGATTTCTTATTATCTTTTTTTAAAATTCTGTATTACCTCTACCCTTTACATGCTTTTGTTTCTCTTTAAATAAATTTTAAAAAAAGAAGTAGTTTTTCAAGTTACAAAAGTAAATCATGCAGAATTTTTAATTAAGATTCAAATGACAAATACTGAGCAGTTTTTGAAGAATTAAAAAAACCAAAATCCCCCAAATCACACAAAGAATTATGAATGGTGGCAATGTAGGAATTACCCAGTCAGTATTGAGACTGGTTGTCTATATCCATGATGGTGAACCTTTCATTGATAACAAACAGCCCACTGTGGCACATGTGCCATAGGTTCACATTAACCCAAGATTGTTTACACTAACTTTGAATATGTTACAAGGGTATTTTAAGACATAAAATATGCACAGTTGAGAACATTTTCAGCATAAGTATAACACACTAGCTTCTCCCAAGATCTTTAGTTTCTCTCCTTTTCAGTTCTCAGGCCTCACTTGTTTCATCTTCAGTCCAGGCTTAGCCCTTTAGAGTCTGCCAAGTGGATTTTAAAAAATCCATTATTTTCCTTTCCTGTTGTTATGACTTTTATCCAGATGTCCCCCCAAAACCTCATGCAGTCATAGGTGGGAGTTTTTGGAGCCAGGTGGATATGAAGTGTGTGATGCTGGGATCAAGGATGTGTAATTACTAAATTAGTCCACTGATTGGTTTGGCATAGTTCTGGGTAGGATTAAGTGTGCCCAAGCCTGGATGTGAGTGTTATTTACCTCAAAGTTGGGTAGCCTAGATAAGATATTAGCGGCAGAAAGAGAGTTCCTGGTCTCTTTGTCACTGGGTCACTTGTTTGTGGCTTGCTTCATTGCTGGATGCCTTCTACCTGCCTTGCTTTACCATGAACTGTTTCTCCTCCCTGATGCCCCTCTGTCATGCCACTCTTTTTTGGAGCCAGCTGATTATGGACTGAAACTTCTACAGAGTGTGAATCAAAATAAACTTTTCCATCTTTAACTAGGTGTTAGGTATTTTGTCTCTGAAAAGGGAAAATTATGGCCAGGAATTTAGCTCAGAAGCTCAAACCCTTGCCTGGTAAGCATGAGGTTGTGAATTCGATCCCCAGTACAAAAAACAAAAATGGAAAAAGTGACTGAGACATCCCTCCTCAACCCTGCATTAGATTTTGTCCTTCCTCTCTGTAACAACATACTCTTAGCATTGGTCTTAGTATATCCTAGCAATTGAGTAAACCAAGGACCTCTTGTTTGATGCACCAAGACTGAGTCCTGTGCCTTAAGACCACCCCATTTCTAGCTCTGCCCTGTTAGGTAATAGTTTAGACTGTCAATCCTGCCTGTAAAATCATAAGGAAGATTGAAAGGCCGCTATAGTCCAAGGGCCACTTAAAAAAAGTATTTGTGTTTACAGAAGTGAGCTTAACGTAGAGAAATGGCATAAGAACTTATATAATATAATTTATTTCTATATGTGGTGTAAAATTATCTAATTCCAGCATTTCATTGCTAAAGATATGAGGTCCTAACACTTGAATCACTGGAACAGATGGATGAAGAGGCTTGGATGAATGACACTGGATATTCCTCAGTACATTAATGCATAGTTTATTTGTGAGAAATCCAGTAACAATTAGAACTGTGCTCATAAGCAGCTGTGGGCTCATTTCTGGCACTCAGGTCTTAATTAGGTGGGTTTTGACTCATCATTATTTAAGTACTTATTTTTCCTTAACAGACTGCTTTAGTTGTTTTCTGCAATTAGAAGAGAAAGCTCACAAAAGTCATCATATGACAAAGAGGTATGACAAAAAAGAACATTAACTGTATCTTTCTGTACAAATCTCAGCAGTAATTAGGAACTTACATAAACAGCCAAGCTTACATAATTTTGTTGACAGTCTCTAATATCAACACCAGTAGTGTGGCGCACATTATTCTTCATAGAAGCAAAAATGGTTAGTCTGCTATATAACCTAATAATCTGAAAAGTGTAATTCCCATAACAACATTTGTTATTACTGCCTTGTAAAAGGAAAAATTAAGGACAGAATTTTGACACATCAAAATTCTGTATTGCTGCACAAAAGCCAAAAGAAGTACTTCCTTCAGTAGAGGGTCAGTGTTCATGCTGTCCTGAAAATTCCTTCCTCTGATGGACATGGGACAGACTCTGGCAGCAAGTTCTTTTTTTGTCACCAGCTGGATGAATTCTAGGAATAGGAAGATCCCTGAGGTTCTTAGGAAAGAGATTCAAGAGCTTTTAGAATTTTCTTGCATCAATTCATCATTTACTGAGATATTTCAACATGTGAGGATATGGGTTGAATGTTAGATGAAAAGGTAGGAAGACACTTAAGCAGATTCTTTCTAATCTTGGACCATTAGTCTGATGTTTCCAGTTCTCTTGGCTATATGATCACCTGCTTGAAGATAGGTGTAATCATGTCCTCTGCTTTAACCTACAAGAACTGTTCTGGACTGAAAGTCGTATGTGAAAATGCTGTCCTCCAAGGTGATGGTGTTTGGATGTGAGGTCTTTGGGAGATAATTAGATCATAAGGTAATGCCTTCATAAAAGGCATTAGTGCCTTTGTGAAAAGAGACACAATTTATTTCATTTTTCCCTCTGTCACATGAGGATACAGTGATAAGCAGCTTGTCTGAAAACTAAGAAGAAAGTCCTATAGGACATTAGAATATGACAATACCTCACTCTTGGATTTCCAGCATCCAGAAATGTGAGCAACAAGTGTTTTAAGCAAGCCAGGGTATGATAATCAGTTACAGGGAACAGGGACTCCCCTTTCTCCTTGTCTTCCTCAATAACAAGTGACCCCTCTCATAATGAGTGGCCAATGGGTTTTCTTTTTTACTGCATCAAATCTAGCCTATCCTACTTATTATGGAAAGTAAGTTAAATATTCTGTCATACCTGGTGGTGGACAAAAAATGAGATGAGATATTCAAAAGCATAATGACCAGTACATAACAGGTATCAGTTGTGTTTGTTTTTAAATGGTTTATTGTTGGGGACCATAAATTATAAACTGTGTCTAGAGGATGTCCAAGGCCATCCTTGCCCTGCCCTGTAGAGCAGACTGGAACACAGAAACTCCCTGCTTTCTCCCAGCCACAGTTGAAGCCTTACAGCTTGTGATGCTTTGGTGCTTTTACAAGGCAGTAATAACAAATGTTGTTATGGGAATTACACTTTGGTGTCCTGCTGAGGGCAAGGATCTTTAAAGTAATGCAGTGCAGTAATACTAAAACTTTTGCTGGGGGAAAAACAGTTTCCTTATTGACCCTTGTTTCATCCTTGCAAGAATGCTTTGTTCTTTTTACCAGCCCACAGCAATTGCCACCCTGTTCCTGGAAAAGTACACTACCTGCTCTGAAAATGTGTGGATGTGATTAATAAATAGTGGCAAACTTGGAGAGTCTTTGTCTTTGCCCATCCTGAGGCAATGGCCTCCCAGACCCCCTTTTATGCATTACTATACTGTTTCTGCCTCTTATTTCGTCTTCTGCTCTATCCCTCACACAGGCAGCTGGGGATCTTGGCCAGGTCCCTGGAAATTTATATGTTTTTTACTTCTCATTGTAATTGTACAAATGAATTAAAAGTTATACAAACCTATGAAAATTTAGTTGAAAAAACCAGAGTTGATTCTATGAAAAAGAAGTCAAGTACTTTGGAATGAGTTAGTAGTAGCCTTTTGCTACTTTTCTCATTGTCAAGACAAAATACCCAAAACCCAAACTTAAAGGAGGAAAGCTTTATTTGATTCACAGTTTGTAGATGTTTCAGCTCATAATTGTCTGGTTCTAAGGCAGAGTAACTTAGCAAAGGGGAACCACAGAATAGAAATAGTCCATAGCAAAGCAGGAGAGGCAGAAGGCAGCAAGCATCAAGTGACAAAATACCATAGCAACCCTCTTTCTGTCCCCTATATTTTATCCAAGCTACCCACTTTAAGGTTGAGCAGCACTTACATCCAGGGTGGGGCACTCCTAATCCTACCCAGAACTATGCCAAACAATAAGAGGACTAATTCAGCAAGCACACAACTTTAATCCTAGCATCACACACTCTAGGTCCAGTTACCTTTGAAAATGCCCCACTTCTGACCACATGAGGCTTTGAGGAGACATTCAGACACAAGTCATAACAACTGGTAGTCACTAAAATAATGCTTCCATATTGGTCATCTTTCTGTCGTATACCTGACATATAACATAAGTCACATATATGTTACTGTAACATACTATATGTATGTATATATGTATACTGTAACATATACCTGAGATAAATAAATTTAAGAAGAAGAAAATCAATCTTTCTCTTTCTTTCTTTCTTTTCTTTCTTTCTTTCTTTCTTTCTTTCTTTCTTTCTTTCTTTCTTTCTTTCTTTCGAGAGTATTGTCTGCATTGCTTTGAGTCTGTGCTGGTGAAATGGGGAATCACAGTGTATGTGTGGTAGAGGAAACTCCTTCACCTCAAGACTCATAGTGAAAGAAAGGGTGAGGGAGGGAAAGGATCCCTCCATCCCCTCCTCTCACCCTGGATATGCATCCAGTGACATAAGAACCCCAACTAAACCCTATCTTTGTCAATGCTGTTTCTTCATTTTTAAACAGTAAAGAAGCTCTAATTTGAAAGTTAGAGGGAAGATAGGAAAGGACTCCAGCTTAGGCAAATGGATGGGGCACAGTCTGACTCAGGGGTTCAGGCTGGCTCACCCAAAAATTCAAGAGACCAAATGTTACAAATTAACTAGTGGGCTGGCATTCATTTGGTCATTATCTCCTCCTTGGTGTTACAGTTCTGGAATATTTGGTTGAGAGATGGTTTCATTCCAAGGAAACAACTGTATCTTTCTGTGATGGTCTCAGTCTAGTAGGAGTTACCTATCCTGGATCCTAGGTGATCATAATTTAAGATAATAGCTGGGGGCTTCTGGGAAGTAATTGATTGACTCTGTTAATCTCTTATCTTGACGTCCTCAGTTGTAAAAGTGCACAGGATCCCATAAATTAAGGGCTAACCAACCCTGTCCAAAGAGCTGCTATATAGACACACCCTAAATAATCAACATACCCCTATACAAAGCTGAGAAGAAATTTAACCCAATATTTAAGTAATAGAGGATCCAAAATGAAGGCCAAGCTTTATTTTGTTTTTAGTTACTTATTGGGCATCTGTAAACTCAAGTGAAGAGTCATTGTTCTTTGCATCTGTGTTCATTAGAGTTTTACCTCTAGTTTTCTTTTTTAGTTGAGTCATTCTTTTAGAATCAAAATAATGCTTGCTTCCAGGTATGAGTCAGGAGTAGTAAGAGAAAACTCCTATTAATTGTGGAAGTGACTTGAACAAAGGGCTAAAAATATTATGGGTGCCTCTTCCTGGTGGGAATCTTTAGATTTTTTTCCCCTTGTGCATTGACCCATAATGGCAATTGTGAAATTTCTCCTACTAGGTCCCTGTATGATCCCCATCATAACTCACTTTTTGACAGAGCATTGTGAGGTCATATACCACCAGCTCCTTTTAAAAGCCAGCTTCTCTTAAATTCCAGCTCCTCTTAAAAGCTACCCCATCTTATTAACTTCTAAAAACTGAGGAGACTGAGGATAAAGAATCTTCTCCATAAAACAAAGGGAGGAAGTCTGAGAGAAATTTTGGTTTTTAAAAATAACTAGCATCCTGATATCATATTGGAACAAGATATGCTCATCCCACCTGCCACATAGCCAGATGGCTAAACCCTGTCAGCCTTGACTGTGTCCAGCTACTTTTCATAAATGGCCTGACCCAGGTCAACCTGACTGTGTCCAGCTGCAATATCTGTGCTTTCCCAACTAAACATATATCCTGTTTTGCAATGCAGTTCAGGATGGCTTGAATTCATTTTGTAGTCCAGGCTGCCCTCAAACCTGTGGTGATCATCTTGCCTCAGCCTCCCAAGTGCTAGGATTACAGGTGTGTGCCATCATGCCTGGCTTTATCTTGTTTTTCTAACATATTTCAAGGACTTTCTACCCAGCAACAGAGGATGACTAACCCAACCCAATGAAAACCTATTGTACTTTCGAGCCTTTGTACTTCCTGCTTGCAAACCTATATAACCCAAACCTGAGACTGACTCAGGACTGGTGATTTAGAATTGGTTCCTACCAGCTCACCTCCGTAATAAACAGTTACTTTTCAACTCCTTGGTGTGGAGCATCTTCCTTTCAATTCAGGACCAGTTGTGCAACAGCAAGAGTTATTTTCAGGGTAAAACCCCATGCTGTTTTTGCATTTTACAATACCCATGAACTTTTCTCAGGGCTAGCACTAATAGCCAGTCCTAGAGTTGTCAGCTCTTTCTGGCTTTATCTTGTGTTAGCAGACACAAGTCTCTCTCCCCAGTAGCTGGGGTAAGTCAGTCTATTTTATTTTATTTTTTTTTTGTGTTGTGCTCATCTTTCCACCTTCTCTGGAGTATCTAGTTTTCCTGCCATCTCCCTCCCCATTCTTTGAATTCTAATTCTTTTTCTTTTCTTCACCAAATTGTTGCTTTCTATGTGTCTCAATTCCTGTAGAGTCTGTATTTTGCTGATGATCTTTCTTCCACCGTTTTTAATCTTTCAGTTTCATCCTCATTGATCCTATGGAGGGAAAGACAAAGATTTCTCTCTTTATAGAAAAATATTAACTATTTTGATCTCTAGCTATACTTTCCTGTTGGGTGTTTAAGACCAAGCAGGTAAGGCCAGTCAAGGATTCTCAGGGGTTACATTTGGGGACACATGAAATATGTAGAAATGTGGAAATGGCTTGTGTGGTATTACTTTAATAGGGGATGCAATCCAGGTCAGATGAAGAACAGGGGAAAGAGAACTCACATGAATTGTGCAGGCTTGTACTAGGATTCAAGTGTGATTATTTATTGATCTTATACATCTATTTTCCAAGAGACTTTACAAGCGAGTGTTTCTCATAACAGTTTGTAAAAAGAGGAGGAGAATTTACTGTCACTCCTCCATCCCCTGTGGTTGAAAGTTTTCTGCTGGGATATTATTTCTCTTATTCCAGACCTGAGCACCTATCAGCCAAGGTCAGCTTTTTGGGTGCATAACCAGTGCCATCACACAGATCCCCAAGCTTAGAAGAGAGTTTACTCTTAGGACTTAATGATTTGAAGTCATTGTCTTGAAATTCTTTATATTTTGTCTCTGTATTTGTGTTTTGTAGGTGAAGTCTGAAAGATCATGGAGCATGCACTTGGGAACTTGGATCCTCTGTTCACAGGAGGCCCACCCCTACCACTCTCCTTGCCTCCCTGGGATGGGTTCTCAACAGCCTACTCTTCCAACCCCACCATTGTTACCCTCTGGCCAAGAATTCTCAGGTGCGTGTCTACAAAGAAAAATTCCCTTCACCATTGTGTTTTAAGTATACTCCTGGATTATGTAGCTGCAATTCTTTCCATTTTACTTTATTTTCGCATCAGCATATTATAATGATCCATTTATGAGTCAAGCCCAAGTTCTTTCTTCCTCTATTAATTTGTGCTAAGGAGTCCTTTATGAAGCTGGGAATGAGTTGAAGAAGAGATGGTAATGCTACAGAAATAGGTGGATGGGAATCTGGGCTACATATTCATGCATTTGCTTAGGCCTTCTGTGCACACTCAGGTCTAGCCCCACATATACCATTTCTGTCACATAGAAATGTGGCTTTCTGCTGTGCCTTCCTGCATTCATGCTTCAGGTCATATTCAAACTGATAGGCAGTTTTAGGTGCATAATTATTTGGTTTCTTAAGGTCAGGTGTGCAGTCTCTCCCAGTCTCAGTGGTACACTAGGAGCTATTTTTCAAATTCAAACCAGGTATGGTTGCCCATGCCTGTAATCCCAGCACTTGGGAGCTGAGGCAGTGAATCCAAGGTCAGCCTGAGCTACATAGCAAGACTCTTTCTCAAACAAAATAGTTCTTTACCATAGAAAATATAGCTACTATTTTATGCCAACTCCCCTACTAAGGCTTTCCAGACATTTCAAGCATTAATTTCACCTACCACAGTTATTTCTCTAACCACTAGAGCTGCTAAGTGATAGGCAGCAGAGTACCTTGCACCTCTTGTTGGACTCCGCTAAGTGATAGGCAGCAGAGTACCTTGCACCTCTTGTTGGACTCCTGCTTTCTGAATGCAACCCACAGGAGAGGCGTAATCAAAAATTGAGACCCAGGCCAGGAAAGTGGGACATTTAAGCATGCATTAGTCAATGGGCCACCTCTTGTATTTAAGAATAACAAATTTCTCAATGTCATGGGCTTATATTACAATAGTTTTTATTTTTTCAAGATTTCTTTTTCCAGGGCAGTTAATGTGAAAGTGGAAGGAAGAATTTATGCATGAACTGCCATCTTGTTTAAGCCAATGATTTATTCTTTGGGGGCATTTCTTTTCTTTTCTTTTTTTTTTTTTTGAGACAGGTTCTCATTGGCCTTGAACTCACTATATAGCCCAGGCTGGCCTGGAATTCTCAGTGATCCTCCTGCCTCAGCCTCCTGAGTGCTGGGATTACATGCCTGTACCACCATGCCTGGCCTGGGCATTCATTTTCTTACTCCCAAAGATGGGAGCATTACATATCTCCATAGGAAGATCTTCAGAATTAATAGGGAAAACTTGGGAGTGAGGACATGCAATATAGACACAAAGGTATATATGGGGTTGTGGCAGTGGGTCCAGAACAAGGGACCAAAATCCTCAAATTCAAGTGACACCAAGAGCCCGAAAGCAGCTCATAAGAAATGTCTGATTTCTCAAACAATTAGGGCTCCAGCTGGGTCCTATAAGAAGGATTCTGCTGTATTTTTCTGTGAGCTGAAGAGTTTTACTCACAGTTACTAACCAGGATCATCATTTATTCTGTCCCAGGGACTTACAAATGTCATCCACAGTCTTGACTTTTCCCTAAGCTCTAAACTCATGTGTTCCACTCCTGCTCCACCTTTCTACATAGACTTTTTTTTTTTTTTGTCTTTGTGAGACAGGGCCTCACTATGCAGTTCAGGCTGGCCTTGAGGTCACTTTGTAGCCCAGGCTGGTCTTGAACTTGCAACACTCCTTCTGCCTCAGCCTCCCGAGTGCTAGGATTACGGGTGTGGGCTGCCATACCTGGCACATAGACATTTAATAGGGCATTTCAAATTTAACATGGCCACGAAAAAATTTAACTTCTTTCACCCCACCAGATGTGAGGCTTGTAGTTGTTCAACTGCACCTTCTTAAAGCTACATTTGTTCCTTTTTCCTTTAGTCTACTTTCCCGTTGCTCACCTTCATTTACTGTAGTAAGGTAACTCTCAGAACCCTGAATGTGCTTCCTACTTCCTAGTTGAAGTCTCTTTTGCCTTTAATTCCACAAGTGTATTAACTTTCTAATATAGCAGTTTTCATTGCTGTACTTACCCCCATCTGGAACCCATTTTTTACATAGCACTAGGATTAATTATTTTAAAAATGTAAAGTAGATTATGTTACCAACCTGCTGAAAATTCTCTGATGTACTCTGTTTTGTAATTAATATAAAATTCAATGACACACTAGGATTTTTGCTTACTGGTTGTTGCTTACCTGTCTTACTTTAGTTATCATTCACTTTCTTTACCAGCACAGTCTGTCTACCCTGGATAGAGTTTTGAGGACTTTATTTATTTATTTATTTAGGGTCAGGTTTTGCTATGTAGTCCAGGCTGGCCTTGAACTTGCAGTGATCCTCTTGCCTCAGCTTACTGAGTGCTAGGATTACAGCTGTGCATTAGCACACACATCTTTCAATACTTCACAGTAGCTGTTTCTTTGCCCAGAACACTCTTATTCCTGATTTATTAATGGCTGAGTTTTCTTGTGACTCATAGCTCAGCCTAAATGTTTTAGAGTCTGCCCAATCCAGTGTAGCTCACCTAGTATCTATCACCTTTTCCTGTTTATAATTTTATTTTTTGCTTGTTTATTGCCTCGCCTTGGCCCTGCAAGAGGTTGTAAGAGGGTAAGCTCCATGGGAGTGGGAAACTTGTCATTTTTTTTACTCTTATATTTAGTGCACTTACTGTAGTGCTCTGCACAAGGCAGATGTTCAATAAATATTATATAAATATTGAATGAATGAATGGACACTGATATAATGGTGATAGATGTGTTTATGAACAAAACAAGACTTCCCCTTTAGAAATACAAAACACCCAAGGGATATATTTGTCAAATAGTTTTTAAAAATGACATTTTGCCATTTGAAGAAAACACAGGCTGTTTCTAAAAGACTAAAAATATGAGTAGGTGACCCAGATAAGTAATGTAGGACTTCTGATGGAGGATTAAGGTTTTGGGTCAGTTGGTTCAGTTTGACTAATATGGCTGAAAATTTTATAACAACCTGTTGAAATTGACTCTTCTGTGTAGCATATCAATGACTGCTGCCTGTAGGAGGATTACAGAAACCCTTAATGCCTCACCCTGTGCAAGGGAAGTTCTTCCAGTATTTAGAAAGTTCACAACAGAAGGAAGATGTTAGAATCATTGTGCTCTATTGTGTGCCAGAAGAAGACTGCCATCACTCTCTGCTGTTACTTTCAAAGTAACTTTTGGAAATCATCCACTTTATCTTTCTCACTTTATAGACAAGTGAAGCATGAGCTAGTGTAGGAAGGTGAACAGCCCAAGGTCATTCTGCAATGTAGAGACAAAGTTGGGACTAGAATACAGAGTGCTGATAAAAAAGCAGTCTTCTACAACAAACCATGGTATTCTTTCCTTTATTTTTTCCTCTCCAATAAATTCATATACACATATAACTCCTTTTGGTTTGCCTTAAGTAATGCCCTGTGAGTCCTGGCAGAACCGCCATGAGCCTCTGAATACTGCAGTGGTGGTAATAATGAAGCTGCAATCTTCCTTTCTAATTTTGCTTAGAATATTACTGACTGAGGGTCAAATGGATATTTACTATCAAAGGGAATCTTATTTCCACTTAGGACCCAGTGAGGTCTACTAAAAAGTTGCAGGAAACATTTCATTCCAGTTAGTTAACAGTCTAGTGAGATTCCCTAAGAATAAATGACTTCCACTGTGTTTTTTCCTGATGACAGTTTGTCTTGCAAGGAATCAGCAAATGTTGCTTTTTGTTCCGTGCTTGATAGGGTCAGGTTTGCAGAATTTCAAAAATCTTATACCAGTCTCTGACTACCAAAACTATCTTTCTTTGTAGTATGTTGCTGTAATTAATATATGGGACCACTATAGAAAGACTCCAAAGAAATTATTTGACAGACTTGGGCAGGGGGCAGATTGAATAGTTCCTTTGCCTGAAAACTACTTGATTCTGTATTCGTTTTCCTAGTGTATGTGCTCACCATTTACCTCTGTCCTTGTCTTCCTGAATTCAACCATGGGCCATAAGGTAACATTTCAGTTTTCCTATCAATATTTGTTTTTTCTAGATAATTCTCAGGATAAACATGAGGGTTCGATTGTGAGGTGTAGTGAACACCTACACAAGATTTGAACAATTTACCCTGTAAAATTTCTAGTAAGTGACCAGGAAGCTGGGGACCAATGTACTATGGTCAGAGGCAGTCTGTAAGCACGACTTTTCTAAACTTTATCTGTGCTGTGATTAGACCTGCTTGATGGTCTTTTTGTTTCCAGGGTGGTTGTGAATGGCAGACAGCCCAGGTCTTTTAAGTTCTTCTATCTGGAAGCAAAAGACTGAGCCTAAAATCGTCCTTGGCCTCTCCCTCCTGCAGATGACTCACATTTGCAGCAGCTGCCTGTATTTTCAGGGCACTCAGGGCCCCGCTGGGTCCCTGAAGAGGCAGTTGCACATCTTTCTGCACACGGCCTACCTTTGTGAAGCCGTTCCCTCCACAGAAAAATGTTCTCAGAGGCACAAAAGCGGCCGCCAAAGGGAACAGCTCCTGGCAGAGTGAGCGCGGCTCGCAGGCTGCAGCGCGCCTCTGCGCCTTCACCAGTGCTGACGACGCTGCTAGCCCAGCCTGGGAAACTAGTGGAGCGTCCCTAAGAAACCCCAGGTCCAGCTTGGCTCGCCCCAGCTTTCTCCCCCACCTCCAGACCCCCAGGTGAGACTCAAACCAACCGACAAGCCCTGGGGGTAGCAGACAGCGCAGTCAGCCTGCCCTTGAGAACCGAGGCTTGCAGCAGGCTGAAAATCCCGCGGCTCCACCTGAATCGTAGCATGTTTTGTTTCGCGCAAAGAAATGCTGTCACCATCGCTTTTCTTTGTTTTCCAGCGCTTTTTATTTTCTGGTGATTCTGTAGGACATTTTCTTCTGGGATGGGGGAGAAAAAAGAGTGCATTTTTTACAAGTGCAAAGTACTTCGGCTTAATTCAGCTCCTTGAGACTTTAGAAATGCCTCCGACTAACCAGGTTACCCCTTCCAGCCTTCCAACAGCCGCCCAAGAATGGTGGCTGAACGCCAAGGGCACGAATGTGATGCAGCGGTTTGTGGGGATCTGTTTCAGCACTTGTATTTAAATATATTTCCCTCGAATAATTTTTTAATTGGAGATTTCGCCTTGAGATACTCAGATAAATCAGACAGGGAGCCAAACCGAGTTATTTCGCTTTGTAACCAAGCTTTATCTCAGATCTTTCTTGCCCCCTCCCCCGCAGTTCTTGCCCCCAAGCGATCTGTAAAGCGAACCTACTCTGATACAGTTTGAAAAGTGCATTTTGTACTTGGCTCTTTCTTTGATCGAATTAATCTGGGCCTTTTTGTAGTCCTAAATGAGGCCTATGGGCTGACAATGTAGCTGTTTAAAGGGGATTTTAGGGGATAATAGCCAATGCAAATAGTGCCATGAGAATGGCAACTTGCTTTTGCACTTTCAATCACATAATAACAGCAAAGAAAGCTTTTAAAATGAATTGAAAATTTGTGGCATGCCATCTGGGATTATTTGGGGAAACAGTTCTGAATACTGCAGTTGGGCTAAAGAATGGAGGTAGGGATTGCTCTTAAGCTGACATGTTTCAGATGGCAACCTTATGCTAACTGGTGCAAAGTTGTCTAGCATTTTTTTTTCTTATTTTCTTTCTCTTGGATTATCTGCAAAAATTCTCTTTGATTGCTGGTATTTGGGTCTGAAAAACTTTTCCATTGTTGAAGAATTCAATTCAACCCCTGCAGCTGCTGATCCCCTTATTGTCCCCCCTCGTTATGTGTGTGCGTCTCAGATGAATGTGGCCAAGCCTTTTAGTGCCTTAATAGGTGTCTACATAAAGGTCATTTCTTCTGCAGTACTTGTTTTAACAAAAGTTTATACACAAACAACAACCACAGCTAAAACATTCACATTAATCAATTTCCTACTGATGCAGAATGCAAAAACTGCCTAAGGCCATGGCCAGTACATGAAAAATGTTTGCTGTGTGTTATGTTGTAAAGCAGAAAAATAGTTTAAGCAATTTCACCAGGGGCAGAACATAATTGTTTCTGCACAGTTTTCAGCTGAGATAGATCTCCTTGGGGCTGGTGTGTGCACAGCCATACTCAGGTGAAGGTTGAGGGCAGTGAAGGGTTTAGGGTGGAAGTTTGTGAGGTTTTAGCTGTCTGCTAGATGTTTACCCTGGTTTGGGAGCTGTTCTGCACGAACTTCTGGTGAGGGTCAGCTATTGACAGTTTCCGCAGAAAAGGATAGATCAGTAATACCAGGAACTGGAGAAAGTTGCATTAGATGATACAATCAGGTATCTAGAATTTATTAAAATTTATTTTTATTTCCTCACAAGTATGAATTCCTATGTTAGATAAAACATGACCGCGGTCCTCCTTTTGGTCTTCAAATCCTAGAGAAGGCTGCTTTTAGGATGAATTAAATAATGAAAATGATGGCTGCTGATTGCAAAGGTACCAGTTGTGAGGAATGCTGGCATGCCAACTAAAATGCCAGCTGGGAGAGAAGAGCAAGGATTTCTAAGGGACTGTTGGGAGGGGATTTCCCAGCACAGTGCACGTCATGTGGGAATTTCAAAACTCTGGCCACGTGGGGATGGGTGGGAGGGAGGAGGCCCACCCACCCTGCCTCCTGGGAGCAACCCCAAACTGCAGGTCTCAGCTGCTGGCTAATTTAGAGACACGGGCACACTATTTGATCCATTTTTGGATGATACCTTGTATTTGTTCTTGGCCCTGTCTTTACCCAATCTTTCAGGAAATAAAGCGCCTTCAATAGCAGTGGTGGTGAACCTTTGGCATGTGTTTTTTTTTTTTTTTTAAAGACAGTATTACTGTATGAGTTGTTTTATCTAAATCAGAACCTCAGTATTCAGGTTTTGCTACAGTGTTAGCACTTGGTAATAAATAAATGGGTTTGGGGGTTGTGGTTTGGGCACTCAGTCTTTGAAAGTTTAGTCACCACTGCAGTTTATGGTGTCTTTAGGTTGTCCTTTGTTGTGTCTGTTTGCTTACTCACTCATCATCCAAGCTTGAGAAGTAAGGATTCAAGTCCTAAAATGCTTTGGGGTTTTGTGGAAGCTAAACTGCTCTATGACTTGACCTTTGTGTGGTCCCCCCCATCTGAGGGTCTCTTCCCTTTACACTCTTGGTTGGGATGAGGACTGGTGGTGAGTGACAACTCTCCTCATTTCTGAAGATTGTCCTAGGAGCCATATGATTCTCTCACATGATGACTTCTTGACCATTTTAGTTGGACAGGTGCTTCTCCAACTCCAGTGAGCACATGATGACCTGGGGAACTTGTTACTGTGAAGATTTTGATTTAGTTGGTCTGGTCTTGAAAAACCAACATTTTTAACAGTACCTGGGTGAGGCTGAGGTTGCGAGAGACTCTAGATCCTGACCTATGTGGAGATAAAGTCCAGCTCTTACTGTCCAGGGCCAAAGTATTTACCTAAAAAAAAAATCACAGAAATGGAAATGTTTATTGATGCATTGAAGGTTCTTAACTTCTCAAGTCCAACAGCTTTTTGGGAGATTAGAAAGGTTTGGAGGGGGCAGTCTTGTTTTACAGTCTTAGCTTACATAAGGCACTTGATTTGATTCTTCATTTTCAAAAAGGAGAGACAAAGTAAATAATTTGATTGCAGTTTTTGATCCTTTTTGTATTATTTACTTATTTAAAATATTACCAAATATATACAGATGCTCACTATATTGAGCCTTGTGCTAGATGTTGTGGGTATGGGATCCACAAATCTCATCCATGCCCTCTAGCAGTTCATATGCCTAGAGCCTAGACCAGTAGGATGCAATACTGGCTACCCATTGGTTACCTTGGGAGTTTTTACATACTACATTACTGGCTACCCATTGGTTACCTTGGGAGTTTTTACAATACTACATACCTAGAATCTATTCCTCTCCCCCCAAATCAAATTTAACCAGTTTGAGATGGGTCCCAGTCAATTAAACTTAAATTAATTAAGTTTATTGGTATATTTTAGGTATACATAATGATCACATTCATCATAGGGAATTTGTATCTGTATGTCATATAACTTGATTCATTTTTTCCCCCATTCCCTTACCCTTTCTTCAACCCCTCTTCCCTTCATTATTTATTAAAGTTTTGTTTCCATTTTTTCCTTCTTTTCTCATTTTTTAAAAATTTTCCTTTCCTTTCTTCCTCCCTCCCCCTTCCTGGTTTCCCTTCCTGTTTGAACATTTTCTTCCTATTTCAAAATATATGTCATATATTTTGGGCCTTGTTTATATACTTGGATTCTCATACCAGAGAAATGATGCAGTATTTACACATGTGTGTCTTATTTATTTCACTTAGAAGTATGATCTCAAGGTGCATCCATTTACTTAGAAATGTCTCAAATTTATACTTCTTTATGATTGAGTAGTACTCCATCACATAAAAAAGCACATCTTTTTTTTTTCATTCTGTTGTTAATGGGCATTTGGTTGCTTCAAAAATTTAGCTATTATAAATTGTGCTTCTGTAAACATGGGTGTGTATATATTGCTATAGTATGATGTTTTTAATTCTTCTAGGAAGATATCAAGAAGGGGAATAGTTGGGCCCAATGGGACTTCTAGTCCTAGTTTTTGAGGAATCTCCATGCTGATTTCCACAATATTAGTCCCAGTGTGTATTCCCATCAATAATGTAGAAGGATTCCTTTTTTCTCACAGCCTCTCCAGTATTTGTTATTGGTTGATTTCTTTATAATCACCATGAATTCTGGAGTGAGACAGAATCTCAGTGTTGTTTTAATTTACATCTCTAGAATGACCAGTAATGTTGAACACTGTTTCATATATTTATTTGTTGTTTCTATTTCTTTATCTGAGAAGTATCTTTTCATTTCAGATGCCATTTTTGGATTGGGTATTTATATTTGAGGAATCTGATTTTTTTGAGTTCTTTATATAGTCTTAAAAAAAAAAAAAGGCTTGAGGGATTTAGCTCAGCAGCATAAGCACCTGCCTGGCAAGCATGAGGTTATGAGTTTGATCCCTGGTACCAAAAACAAACAAAAAACCCCCCAAAATAAAAAACAAACAATAGCAACAACAACAAAAACTATACATATAAAATATATATTATATATATTAGATAGTAGCCCTTTGAGACACAGCTCATAAATTTTTTTTCCCACATTGTGCATTGTTTCTTCATTCTGTTGGTGGTTTCTCTTGCTGTGTAAAGGTTTTTAATGTATCATCATTTTTGAGGAGCTTCTTAGGGGATTCTGGTGCACAGTCAGCTCTGAGGACCCCTGCCCCAAAGAATGAAAGGAAGTGTGGGAGGACGTGATTGGGAATTGTGAGAAGAGCTGCTTCAGGTACAGACTCTAACGTAGGGGAAAATATTGAGGTGATTAGTAAGGGAAACTTTCTTTTTTGCATTTTGTCTTTCCAAAACATCACAGTCATTGAAATGAAGGGAGAAATGCCAGATTTACCCTTTGTACCCATCATAACTCTCTAGTGTCCCAACATAAATGCAATGATGTTATGTTGTGGTTCTAAGTCCCCCAGTGTTACCATGGACTGATCAGCCTGCAACCTCCCACACAAGTGGACAGTGAAGGTTTAAATAAAAGAGACAAGTGGTATGATTTTAGGAGGATCAAAACCATCTAGAAGAATTTGAGATTTTCTGGAGGCTGTGACAAAGGACTTCTCTGGGAAGCCTGTATTTATTTGGTTTTCAAATAAAGGAAGAGGATACTAAGGAAAATGTAGACAATTAAGTAGGACCTTGGGAGTCAGTTCAAAGTCTTAAGTCTTTGAACTATCTAAGTAATCAATTATGCTAATTAGAACTATCTTATCTCTAGATAGACATTCACTGCAGGAGTGAGACACCTGCTGCTACAATCTCTAGTTAACTGGGGTTTGTCTTGGTTACTTTTCTTTCATTGTTGAGACAAAATACCTTATGCCCAAAGTGAAGCAAGGAAAGGTTTATTTATCTTATAGTTTTTGCAGGTTTCAGTCCATACTCAGCTGGCTCTAAGGCATGGCTGAATGGCAGCTTATCATGGTAGCTGCAAGCAACAAGAGCAAAAAGGGCAATAGGGGCAAGCATACCTCCTTCTTTCCCTTACATTGTATGCTAGCTCTGTCCAAGGGCAGGTGTAACACTGCCAATCCCAGTGCTAGACAATGAACCAATCACAAATGCTAGTTTCAGCTGCCTCCATGACTGCTTGAGGCTTGTGGGGGAGGTCATCTGAACATGAACCATAACAGGGTTGGAGCTAAGAGTCCTCAGCTGTGGGCTTATCATGTCCTTTGAGGGGTCAAAGCATCACAGGCCACTACAGGCCTCAGCTAAGACCCGTGATTCATAGAGATTTACTTACTATGAATCTGCTGCCCATCTCCAGACAAGGGTCCTAGGCCTGGAACAGATTCGTAAGTAAACACAGAAAGCCAAATTAATTAATTTTAAATCCTCAGAGCTACTTCATAGTGATCTCCATCATGATGTGGTTTCTCTGGCACTAACCCTTTACTGTTCAGATGAGTTTCCATTGTAGCAAAAGAATAGCAGATGTCCAGTGGGTTATAGTTAGGGTGATTAAGGATTGAGGGGTTTACCAGGATTTGGACTTTTATGGCTAACATCAGACAAATACCAGGGAAACATGGATAAACCAGTACCCTTGTTCTAGTGCAATGACTTTTACTACAGGATTCTCAAATTTGACATTCAAAGCGTGATTCAGAAAAGAAAAATTGATAAATTGGACCTTGTTGAATTAAAAACTTTTTCTTTGAGGAAGTCTATGCAGATAGATTGAAAATATAAGCTACAGGCTGAGAGAAGCCATTTTCAAACCATATATATGATAAAGGGATGGTACGTAAACTGTATCAAAAATTAAAAAAAACAGTAAAGAATTAAATCATCCAACTAGAAAATGTCCAAAAGACTGACACTTCATTGGTAATGCTGCATAAAAGGCAAATAAGTAAATGAAAAGATGTTTAGTAGCACTAGTTGTTAAATAAATGCAAATTACAACCACAAAGTGATAACAATGACAATGCCAAATGCTGTTGAGGATGTGGAGAAAAATGCATTACTTGTACATTGTTAGGGGAACATAAAAATGGTACAGTAACTCTGGAAACAATTTGGCAGTTTCTCAAAAAACTAAACATGCTACTATCATACTCTGTAGCAGTGGCATTCTTGGACATTTATCCCAGAGAAGTGAAAATTATGAAAAATCTGTTAAAGAATATTTAAAATAGTTTTATTTGTAAGATAAATTTTATTGATTAAATAAGTAGTTAACAAAAACCTGTACTTTAGTAGATAAAACCTTTCAAAACATGCAGTTTGTAGAGAAAGAAAAGGGAGCCATGCAGGTGAAAATGTTGGAATCTACTATTCCAGTGCTTACTAGGTCTGCTTTGGTTTCTGGGGTGCTATATTCAGGGACTAAGCAGCCTGTGTGGAGATCTGGATAAAAATTACCTTTTCACAGAAAGACACAATAAGGTCCTTACTGCATAGAGGCCATTGAAAATGGAAAATAATAAAAGATAGAAAACACACCAAGTGTTTCAAAGACACCAAATAAACCAAAGATTTATTACATTAAAAAATACTTCCAGAATATAGTAGATACAGGTTCCAAGATATTATCCTCCTATGTCTACATCTCTACAGTGTAGTGATAATTAATGTTCTTGATAGTAATTCTTAAGTATTATTGGATCTTGAAGTACTTTTTCAATTATCAAGAGTGTTTGGTAAATGGCATTATAGGTAGATTCTACTGTATCACATTTTTCTGCAAAGTAGTGCTCCATGGGTGATCTACTAATGGTATATTTAATTAATGTTTGATGACAGGGAGCATGCTCTTTCCTTTCCTCTGGATGTTTAGCAGTTGAAGCCACCTGGAATAAAGAGAACTCATTTGCTACTTATTTGCTCTCTGAAGGGCTCTTTTGTTGGCTTTACTCATAGCTTAGGTGTGTCTTTGAGTTGGAAGATCTTGCATGCCAAGCCAAAGGGCTGATTTGTGTTGATCAAGCTAAGATGATACTTGATTGGAGCTCCCACTTTTATACCACAGAAATAATAACAGCTAACCTCTGTATAGCACTTACAATGTACCGACACTATTCTAGGAAGCAGGCACCATTCCTCATCCCCATTTTACTGTTGGGCAAACTAAGACACGGAGAAGTTAGATTACCCAAGGTCAAAAGGCTTAACAGAATTCAACTCATCTGGCTCTGGAGTCTTTCCTTTTTTTGAAAAGACACATACGTGTTTAGCCTTTATAATAGATCACCTATTAAATGCCAAATATTTATTTTGGTATGTCCCAAATTTTCTGGAATTTGTTTTGATTTCCTTTTTTGAATCAGTGTATTCATTGTGTGTCATATCACAAAGTCTGTGGACCTATGTGCAGTGTCTAAGTTTGATGAAATAGTAAAGTCACAGTAGGATACATTAATTGCAGAGTCTGACAGATGGCAAAACAAGATTAAGATGGAGTAATGTTATTTTAAATATCATTGTGCATCTATGCTGTTTTGATTAGATCTTTGTAATTTATTGGTCCTATGGAGTAATTTGTGGAATTGTATCATTTTCATTTAATCAAGATTATGATTCAACATATTGTGTCATTTATTCATATTTACTGGTTGTTATTTTCCCATGGGTACCTTTGAAGATGAAGGGCAAGCTTTACTTAGCCTCCCTAACATGTGTTAGAGTAACTAATTTGAAGTGTATATCTGTTCTCCCACTTTCCCAGGTTGGCAAATTACAGATAGCTGATGTATGATATAGGACACTATTTTATAGTATGTTCGTGGACTTGGAGTGATTTGAATGGCCCTGTTTTTTATCACATGTATTATTTAAAAATAAAGTGAGGTCTCATTATCCTACAGCAAGAGTTTGTTAGTATTGTTGACATTATTATTATCATTACTGAGGCTTTCCTAAAAGTCTTAGTCTGAGACTTTTCTGAGAAAATTGGTAGTTGCACTAAGGGTAAGTGATATAATTTTCCTCTTTTCTTCCCTCTCCTCTTAGACTCTGTGGGGGAACTAATAGTTGGTAATTAACTTCTAGATAAATTACTACTTGAAGAAAAGGAAAAACACCTTGAGAGCTAGAAGTCAGTCTATCAAAACAGACTGTGGAGACATCCCCATAATTTTGTCATTTTGCAAATGATGACAATAGTGTTTGCTTGGCAATCTAAGAAATGGAATCTCAAGTACATGGGTATCAGAATTAGCTGGGAAAATATCCTGAGCTATTATAAAAGTGTTTTCCTTCTAAGTCAGAACATAAGGGCAACAAGAACAGAAACTGTCACTGTAGTTTGCCCTAAACTAGCATGTACACATGTATCAATTTTATGACCCACCAGGGCAACTTTAAATATGATAAGAAAGTCATGGCTCAAAATCTAGCCAGATTATAGAACATATTTTTATATTCATGAACAAGGGAACTACTAATCAAACCTTACTGGACAATGTATTTTGTCTGAAAAACTAGGCAACTAGCAAAAGATGGGAAAAAGACTGAGTATATGTATTATTGTCATGGAAATGCTGTACAGAATGGCCAGAGGACTTCTCCGTCTTATTATTTTAAGCTTAGTGACATGTCAGCGTAAGCTATTATTCTTTTTTTTAAATTTTATTTAAAGAGAGGGGAAAATAAAGCAAAACAGAAAAAAAGGGTAGGAACAATACAGAATTTCAAAAAAAAAACAGTAAGAAATCACTAGTTGGTACATTTACATATTGTCTTCTTGGATATAGCTGTTCAAGTTACAAAATTAAAGCAAACAAAGTGGGCATTCAAACAGGGAGGCTGCAAACAGTTCTGTTCACCAATCCAACAATAACTTAGCAACATGGTTATCAATCCTACACACTTAAACATACATGCAGTTTTATCCTTTAGAGCACATTCTTTTTCTCCTTTTGCTTTTTAAGTCCATTATCTGTTTAGTTATATCATGTTTCAGGTTGCTCTGTACCTTGCTGATCTGTTTTGTTGTTGCTATTTACTTTTTTACATTTTTTATTTATTATATTATATTTATTTTATTTTTATTTTGAAGGTAGTAAAATACAGTAGAACAAGATAGGACAAAGCCAGTTGCGGCAGTGCAGTGAAACTGGTACAGAACCTCACAGCAGGTCACTGGGACAACAGCAATAGGTACAATAGTATATCTGGTTTTCCTCACAGTAGTTGTTCCTTCAATCAGGTAGGGAAATATTGAAGGAAATACTGAAATTATAAAAACAGAATATTGAATAGAACAACACCATTGATCAGAACAGAGCAAAACAGAGATAAAAATATTTGCCTTCAAAGAGATGCCAGAAGAGAATCTCCCTTATTTGCTATATTGCATATAGTCAAACTCCCAAGAGATACTCAGATTTCTGGCTCTCACTTGCGAGCAGGGCGTGGGGGGGGATGAGATGGATGTTCGATTCTTAGCCCCTGCACCAATAGGCTCACAGCCACCCACCAGACCGGTGTGCTGGCTGCCTGTTTTCCCAGCGCCCAAAGTTCCAACATGGCGTGGATCTCAGGAAACACTGATATTCTAAGCTATTATTCTATTTTTGTTGCTACTTTTATAATATGTAGTACTGAAATTAGAATTCTATTAGATATCTCAGGGAATTTTAGAACTAGAAGGGGACTTTGACATAATAGGTACAATTATACTATGCTTATTCCCTCCATTAAGTGCTATATAGAATATTTCTTTCTTTGTAATCTGTGAAGTGTGGGTATAATTATTCCCACCCTTTTACGGTGGATTAAATGAGGCCCAGTGAGGTTATATAACATGATGAAAGCCCCCCAACTGGAAGAGCTAGGATTAAAATAATAGTTCTGCTGACACCAATGTATGTGCCTAAAGTCTGGGTTATGGCTCCTTTGGGGGAATACAATAGGAATCTGAGGTCAGGAGAAGCTAATTTATCTAAAATAATGTAGACATGCTGCTACTTTTCTGAATTAATGGGGAAAAACTAGGGCAAGGCCAGGGTAAAGGACCATTTTCTCTTGGCTGCTGTTCTATTCTTTTCTGGTTTTATGACTACCCTCCCTCTATGCCATGTGCAATCTCTGTTTCTGAAAAGTTACTCATTAGAGTACAAACTCTTCCTACCAATAAACATTCAAAAAGATATAACAACCATATTTAGATATAACTTATATAGTCATAGTATTTAAAGTATACAATTTGGCTCTTTTTAATATAGTCAGAGTTGCATAGCCATCATCATATTCTAATTCCAGAATATTTTAATCAAAACCTAAAAGAAGCCCATACTCATTTACCCATTAGCTATGCTGATGTTTTAAAATTTGATATGATCTCATTTATAGATTTTTTTTTTTTGGTACCAGAGATTGAACTCATGACCTCATGCTTGCCAGGCAGGCACTTATACTGCTGAGCTAACCCCACAGCTTATTTATGGATTCTTGATGTTTTGTTTACTAAGGTGATATATTTTAAAAATACGTAGTTAATTACTTGTAATTGCAGTTATCTATTAAACTGGTTATGAAAAATATTGAAATTTTGGCTCCAAATTTAAGATTGATTCTAACCTTGTCTTTCTCTAACTTCTAGTTTTCTTAAAACTAATGTTATGGTTTGTGAGTAGATGTTCCCCCACAGCCTCATGCTGTCATGGGGGTGGGCTTTTCAGAGATGGTTGAATATACAGTTTGTGATTGATTCACGGTCTAATGCTGAGATTAAGAGTATGAGTGCCATACTCACCCTAGGGCAGGTAGCCTACATACAATGTAAAAGACAGAAAGAGGCTTATTCATCCCCTTTTTGTTCTTGTTGCTTTTGCTGTCTTCTGCTGTCATGAACTGTTGCTCCTCTGCCATGTGCTACCCTGCTTCAGAGCCAGCTGATTATGGACTGAAACCTCCACAAACTGTGAGCTAAATAATCTTTATCCTCTTTAATTTTGGGTGTTAGGTAATTTGTCTTAGCAAGAAGAGAAAAGTAACTAAGATGGCTAACAATTGTAAACTATCCTTTGATTTATATCTATTATTAATTCTTGGCCTTTTGGCTAAGATCAAATGTGATTCAAACCTATTAAGCCATTATAATGGGGACAGGAAATAATTTTCAGTTAAGGAACTTTTGCTAACCCACAGAAAAAATACTCAAAACCCGCAATAATAAAATACAAAAAATTTTTTTTGGTACTGGGATCAAACTCATGACCTTGTACTTGCCAGGCAGGTGCTTGTGCTGCTGAGCTAAATCTCTGGTCTCTAAAATATAAATTGGATTATAATTTTAAAGAAAGTAGTAAGGATTTTTAAAAAGTTCAGCAGTGTAGTTTTTCACTTTAGGAACACTATTGTGCTGTTGTGTTATACACTGACCAACTGCTGAATAAAAGAAAAAGAAAGGATTGGAAAGCAAGAATGAAGTAAAATGAAGACAAGTGAGACATAGATAGTGAGGAACACCTCACCCATAGGACTCTAGTAGCCTAGTGATCACAGGGCTTGGGAGGTGAGGTG
The DNA here is from genome assembly GCA_004027455.1 of Hydrochoerus hydrochaeris. Lineage (NCBI taxonomy): Eukaryota > Metazoa > Chordata > Mammalia > Rodentia > Hydrochaeridae > Hydrochoerus > Hydrochoerus hydrochaeris. The sequence goes on along the minus strand of PVLA01007304.1, from coordinate 82,946 downwards.
TATGAGCAATAGACAGTGAACGGCTGTGGCGGAGGAGAGAAGACTCATTCAAGTGAATGGCACTGAGTTATAAACTTCAAACATTCCTGTATGTTAAAGATATAAAAGTAGAATAGAAGTGGAAACATGAAAAAGACAGGAGCACATACAAGAATTATATATATCAATGAAGAGAAAACAAAATTCATGAAGGAATGAGCATTTTGGGAGAATATGATTAAGCCATTTTAAAGGTGGCTCCATTTATGTAATCCAAGTGTTATTAAAGACAGTGTATCCTAGTTCTGTCACCCTGAGTAGGATGACATTAAGTTATGAACCATGTTCAACTCCATACTATGCCTTGGTCCTAAGAGGGCCTCTGTTTCATCACAGCTACACCACAGTGCATAATGGATGGCATTTCTTCTAGTGAGCTTTTTAACATCCTTATTGTTCTATATTATTTTGCCTATTTAATATATTTCATCAGCCTAAGCACCTTATGTGCTTATTAAGGTCATATGTAAATAATACCTTTTTGCTTTTAATGAATTCATGGCTATAATGCACATCAGTGGATAAAAGAATCTAGTTCATCAACAAAGCCTTAAACATGCAATATTATCTCTGCAAATAGTAAACTCACTAGAATTCAGATGCACTGAACTGACATGGGCTACAGGCTCTGCAACTTATTCAAGGGGTTTGAAACGATTAAAATAAAATATTGATAAATATCCAACAATGTGAGACTCTATCAGTGTATGACAAGTTTTTAATTTAAGAACATTATATTCTTTTGTATCAAGTCCTTTGATAATATTAATTTTCAAGAACATTAAATTCTGTCTGATGTACTGACGCTGGTAATTATAATGCATAAAAATAGCTGAATAACCAGGGTAGTGCCAATTACTCTGTCACTCATGAGTAATCAATTATTTTTGTGCAGCACAATATAGATGATGCCTGCACACAAAGTAATAATGTACAGCACATAAATGAAAAATAATTTTCCAAAAGCAGGATGAGGTATGCCTGAAAGCTTTAACAAATTGACTAGTGAGCTCAGTCATGTCTTTTTGAGGAGGGTTAACATGAGTGGTTTGAAAACATTTTAGTCCTATGCAGGTCTGTGTATCAGGAATGTTGGTTGCATGGCTTGTTTGGACTAAGATGCCCATGACAACTGGGCAGACCAAATGTCAGACACTGATGTCTAGACTGTAATGAGCAGGGCATGCAGAAGGATATGTTACAATGCTGACAGTTACTCCTATTAGGAAGAAGTTTTCTCTGTAACTTCCCAGGAGCCACCCTATGTGGAATGAAGAGTCTTTCCTAAGTTGGATCCCTCTGGTGCCTCTCCTCCTCTTAAACTGTATTCAGAATATTCACCAAACCTCTAGCCTTTGGAAGCCTTTAGCAGTAAGCCTTTCAGATGTCTCAGTTACAGGCCCCTCCTCTGTGATGGGCTCTTGCTGAAAAGGAAGCTCAGGACAAAGCTGATGAAGTCAGAAGAGCAAGAAGATCATTTTAGTGCCTGCCTGGAAAGTGCAAGGCCCTGAGTTCGATTCCTAGAAACAAAGAAAAGGAAAGAAAAAGAAAAAAAGACCACTTTACAGTATTGCTGCTAAAATTAAATGAGATGTTTGTAGAGTATTTACTATGTTCCAGGCACTAATTTAATAGATATTACATCATTATTAATTGTTGCTAATGATAATTATACATTAGACCTAATTGGTTATTTCATGCTTCCTTTATGGAAAACTACACAGCCACACAGAAAGTGATAATAGAATGATGTCTTTTTTTGTAAATACTGTATTGCATTCGAGGTCCATGTAAAATTTCCACTAAAATCTCTCAAATTGAAGGATATTTAAAGAAAGATTGGATCCAGAGGCATCCAGAAGATGTTAGGTAGAGAACTAAACAAAGATAATTACTGGTTTTGGTGGGCGATGTTTACTGAGCATTCATGGAAGGGCTCTAATAAAGAGTGAGCTATGATTCTTCCTTAAGGGAATATGTAATACAGTAAGAAAAATGAAAATAATATGTGTTGAACACAAAGGATTTATCATAAATGCAACTAAAGGCTACAACAAAATAACGGTATGTTAAAACTTAATTAGTCTTAGAGGAAGTCAATAAGAAATTTCTGGTATAAGCAGCTTGAAAGAGGAGGATGTTGGTAGGAGGGAACTAGGAGGTGAGATGTGGGGGAGTCCTCAGCAAGGAGGGTTCCACTGCATCCTCTGTGAGTGACTTTGTGTGTGTGTGCGTGTGTGTGTGTGTGTGTGTGTGTGTTTAAGAGGGGCATTAAGTATTAAAAACCAAGAGTGGGGGTCATGAGTGAGGGAGTAACTGGGAAGAAAAGATGCTAGTTATTTTTGTTGCTTACTAGGCACAGCCCTGTGTAATGGGGGAGCCGGATGAACCGAGCTCTGCTTTAATGAAATTAGCAAGTGGAGGGCATACAGCCAGGATCACAGCATCAGGGAGAGCCACTTGCAATAATTTATGGAAGAAAGGAAGGTGGCCTGATCCAGGTGGTGGCAGAGAGTGTTTTAGGTACTGTACCAGTTAAGACTTGACTTCTCTGTTGCTTGACATAATACAAGTTTTTGTCATGCTGTCACCCATGCTATGAGTATTCCTGGTAGACAGTCTTCCAAGTGCCTATTCACAGATCTGGGTCCCTTTACCTGATGGTCTCTGGGCCCCCAAAACCTTAAGGCTCTCCAGTCTACTAGTGATCAAGGAAAGAGCCAGGAGAATGTACACTTCCTTCTTTAGTACTAAATGGTATGGATAACAGCACCTTACATCCATGGCAAGAATTACTGAGCTACTAATCTGCCTTCTTTTTTACCCCAGATGCTAGGGATTTGATAAATATAGTTTCTGACCAGACAATTCCACCCCAAATCTTAGGTTAGATAGAGTAACCTAGGAGTCAAATCAGTTAAGCTTCTGTGATTGATTGGATATGGTACTTGAGGGACAGATAAGCATTGTAGATGCCTCTCAGGATTTTATGTTGGACAACAAAATCAGTGAATTTTCCATTTCCAGAGATAAGTTTGAGGGGAGAAGGATGGAGATATGGAAGATATGGAGAAGAAACAGAAATTTGAAAGGGAAGAAACAAAAATTTGATTTGGGATATGTGAATTTTCAGATATCTGGGGGTTATCCATGTGACGGTGACAAATGACTATTTGAATTATGTAGATCTGACATTTAACTGAGAGGACTGGGGTGGAGATGGGAGTTGGGAAGTCATCAGTACACAGATAGTGACTGGTGTCATGTAAGAGGATAGATGCTGCATTATGCTTGTTAAGAGAGGTAGTGGATTAAAGATCAGGACTCTCATTGCAGGAATCTACTGGGAATGTTGCTGTGGGAAAAAAGAGGAGTCAATCGCAACATCACTAAGGGGGCCAGGAAGACAACACTGGAACAGAGGAATTGGAGAGGGATGATGATGTGGCAGGGAGATAATTCCTCAATTTTTAGAATGTTGAAACTTACAGATATTGATAGGGTATAAAAATTGCAATGGCAAAGAAGACATTTGGTGGTAATTCCTCTTATTCTAAGTTTTTGAAACATTAGGAGATACCAAGAAAGAGAAGGGAAGGTCAAAGCTGAAGGTTTTGATTTGTAAGTCTTATTTTATGTGAAATTAAAACATATACTTAAATACTGAGTGTTGAAAGACCTCTGAGGAGCTCAGTAGGGAATGTTTGTGGATCCTCATAGTAATCAGAGGAAAAAGAGGAGAATAGCATCACAGAAAAGTGAAGAATACTCAGTGAAGCATGGAATTCAAGAAAGGTGGGTTGAAGCAAGTCAAGGAAGAAAGCAGTCCACAGTGTGAATGGCAGGAAGCATTCATCTGGGGAAGGTGATCTGTCATGAACGTGTTTTGTGTAGTCTCCTTATAACTTACATTTAAAAAATTTTTATCACTAAAATGATAGCTCTTATTTGTGTAGACTATGCCTGGATTAATGCAGCTGTTATAAAAAGAGGCATTTGATTTTGGTTTAGAAAAAAAGAGTGGCATAAAAATCTCATTTCATAAGAAATAAAGGCTAACAGGAGAACCATCAGCGTGAGTTTGCCGTCTGTTAAGGATGAAGAACATAACATAACGGTAAGAGATTAGATTTAGATGGAGCCATTCCTTAGCTGCAGAGAAAAGGGGGATCAGACCAGACAACGAGGATTCAGTATACTTGTAACCAACAGATGTCAGTGTTGTGATACAATACACAGCCAGGTTTGGCGATTGCTGTCATCCCATATTTTGGCTTTGATTTAATGCATAAATGTTGCCACCTACCTTTTCCCCCTTAAAAATAACCCTAACACAAATATATTATAATGAAAGCTTTTGCATATATAGAGAATAGCTTCTTGTACCCTGGAAGTTTCATCTGATCATGGAAATGGAGGAGAGTTAATGTCATTTCAATGTATCTTTTGCAACATACTGTAAAGTGATAACACTTAACTGGAACCCATCTCATAATGAACTTCTTGGGGGGGGTTATAGTTCATATTAGAGAATAAATTGGCTCAGTGTTAGCACAGATCTTTTTTTGACACAGTCACTGGCTTTTCATTCCATATTTATTCTTCCACCAAGCTCCATTATATCCTTTGAAAATTTATGCTGATTTAGGAGACACAGCAGCTGTATGGATTGCTCCATCTTTCTACATTCATACTCAGGTGTTACAGAGACTTAAGCCCAGCTGTCGTGTGGGGTATAGGCAGCTGCAACAGGACTAAGAGTGGGATAAGCAGTTGTTTACTTCTTGTTGGAAGAGCCTGGGACTGTAACCAAGAGCATATGTTATTAGAGGCTGAACTGTAGAACTCACACAGGCTGCTCTTTTTTAGACCATTATCCAAAGTAGTCACTTGGATATTAAATTTTAATTGAATGAGGATAAGCATGCAGACTGAATTCTTTTTTGGCTTAGTCTAATTTCTCTTCTGCTTGGTTCCTGTGGACCTGAAAGATTTGCTGACAGTGTAAGAAACTGTCTGGTGAAAGCAGAGGAGAGGAGAGGGGATGGCCAAGGGTACCGAAACTACATTTCTAAGCACCTGAAGAGGAGGTGGGGGCTAATCCTCAGAATAGTAGTATGCTATTGGCAACAAATGCCTTTTACAGTGTATCTATTGTTTTCTTTGGCAAATAAGAATTGTATGTATTTATATTGTACAGTATGATACTATGAAATATGTATACATTTGTGGGATGCATATGTTAACTATGCATGACCTCATGTACTTAGCATTTTTAATGGTGAGAACACTTAAAATCTGCACTCTTAATGATTTTTAAGTATGCAGTTCATTGTTATTAACCTGTCACCATGTTGTACAATCTATTCGTGTTGTTTAGCTGTGATTTTGTATCCTTTGTCCAATAGCTCTCTAATTGTTGCTTTCCCAACTCTAGCAGGTACTGTTATACTCTTTGCTTCTCTCAGTTGGTCTTTCTTAGATTCTTCATACTGTATACAGAAGATCATGATATATATATATATATATATATATATATATATATAATTTATTTATATTTATATGTATTTCTATGCCAGGCTTATTTTGATTATTTCAGTTAACAGAAAGTTTAATAATGCTTTTTCTGACTGAAGTTTTATTTAGAGAATTATAGGTTCACATGGAGTTGTAAGACATAGTAGAGAACCCATGAACTCTTCACTCAGTTTTTCCAATTGGTAGCATTCTATAGAACTATAGTAGAATATCATGAATAAAATCGATATTGATGTAATATACCTTTTTATTTAAATTTTCCCGGTTTTATTTGTATTTGTGTATATCTTGTTCTATATAATTTTATCACAGGTTCATATAACTAATTCTACTCTCAAGATCTTGAGCAATTCATTCACTATAAAGATTCTTTGTGTTGCCATTTTGTAACCGCACCTCTTACCTTCCCTCCTGCCCCGATCTGTTATCCATTTCCGTAATCTTTAATTTCAAGATGACATAGAATTAATTCAGTTTGCAATCTTTTGAGTTTTTTTCACCCAATGTAATTCCCTGAGCTAATCCAAGTTATTGCATGTTATCACTAGTTTATGCCCTCTTATTGCTGAGTTGTGGTTTGTGGTATACATGTACTACTATTTGCTTAGCCCACCCGTTAAAGTACATCTGGGTTGTTTTCAGTGTTTGACTATTATAAACGAAGCTACCATGACCATTGTGTGCAAGTTTTTCTGTGAACATACATTTTTTTTTATTTAAAGAGAAACAAAAGCATCTAAAGGGTAGAGATAATACAGAATTCAAAAAAAAGATAAACAATAAGAAATCACTAGTTAATAAATTATATATTGTCCTCTTAGAAATAGTTGTTCAAGTTACAAAATTAAAGCATACAAAGTAAATAGTCAAACAGTGAGAGTGTAAACAGCTATGCAAGCATGAATCTCTATGTGTGTTTCTATCCTTTCTGTATTAGAGGGAAAAACAAAACTTTGCAAGACAAAAAAAAAAAACAAATTCCTATAAAAACATGAAACCAAAAAGTCGTATAAAACCACAATACAAGATGATCTATAATGATTACTGTGTTGTTTCTTATTATCTTCAATAGAATGTCTATATCATCAGGCATAATTGAATATAGCAGTATAATTGAGTATAGCAGTAAATAACAATATTAGTAAAAAAAAAACATTGTAGACAGTATGAAACTTCAAAGGCATGTAATAATCAAACCAGAGTGGATATTCTAGCGGATCTTGTCATCTTAAGTTGCCTATACTCTCAGACTTGATTCTATCAATCATAACAGCTTGGATTAAAATCTATCAATACAAAACAGTGATCCAACAAACCAGATTCAATTACGATCAGTCATGGTAAAACAGTGTAGGTTTTACAGAACTTTAGATTAAGTTAATAGGAAATTAAGGATGATTACTGTACTATATCCTGTTATCTTCAGGATTACTGTCTGTGCCCTGAAATCTAGTACAGGTAGAATGACTGGAACAGTATATAATACATCTAAGCAGAGTAGTGTGAGTAATGTGGGTTTTAAATTCTGGTGCACTATTAACAATATAGTGTATCAAAGCCATCTATGTTAGTTTCTAGTTCTCCTTCTCTGCCTCATTTCTGCTATGCTATTTTTCTGCCTTTGTTTGTCTAGTTTTCTCCTTCATTCTACTGCCTGCCCCACTCATTGGGGCCTTTCTGCCACTGATCCTAAAGTCCTGGTATTTTTTTTCTCTCTCTCTCTAATGTCCTTCAGTATTCTCTGTAGGGTTGGATTGGTGGTCACAAACTCTCTCGCTTCCTCTCTGTCATGGAAGCATCTTGTTTCTCTATTAATTTCTAGTGACAGTTTTGCAGGGTACATCAGTCTGGGCTGGAGGTTATTTTCTTTCAGGGCTTGGAATACTTTGCTCTAAGCTCTTCTTGATCTGATGGTCTGTGTTGAGAAGTCAGCCATGATTCTGATGGGCTTACCTTTATAGGTAATCTGCTTCTTTTCTCTGATGGCTTTTAATATTCTGTTTTTATACTGAATTTCTGGTATCTTGATTATTATATGTCTGGGTATAGATCTGTTTTGGTTGTAGGTGGCTGGAGTTCTGTATGCCTCACACAACTGAATGTCATTTTCTTTTCCCATGCTTGGGAAGTTTTCCTTAATTATTTCTGTGAATAGCCTTTGTAATTCGCTTGTATGTATTCCTGCTTCTTCGTTCATGTTTCTTATTCTTAAATTGTAGATTCTTTTATTGTCTTCTATCCTTTGTATTGTTACTGCCTGTTTCCTTGTTATTTTTAAGAGGTTTTTCCTTTCATGATCACACACTGCCAACTTGTCTTCAAGTTTTGATAGTCTATTCTTAGTTTCTTTTAAGGCATTTTGCCAGCTTTCAATGGAGTTCTTAATTTCCTGGTAGTCTCTTTGAATCTGCTTCATGTATTCTATATTTTCTTTATATTCTTTATCGAATGTTTCTCTCCTTTTTTTGTGCTCCTCCCTTCTTCCGTCTGTATCTTCCTGAGAGATGCTTCTTGAAAGCATTTCTTTTATTACTCTACTCATATCCTGCTTTACCTGATTTAATATTTCAGTTTTGAGCTCATCTACAAGGTCCCGAAGATATCTCTTAATGTCCATTGAAGCCATGTCTGATGTTGTGTGTTTGCCTCCCTCAGTCTCCCTTGTTTTTCCTTCTCCTGGATCAGTGCTCTCAGAATTCTGGGCTGGGGGCCTCCTCCTGCCTCTCTCTCCTGTCATGGCCCTGGCTTCCTCCACACAAGTTACAGTGCAGGTCCCAGCCCCCTTCCCTGTTGGCCATGTTTCCTCCAAAGCATGCTGGCAAGGGAACTCTGCCCTCTCCTGCCTGCTTTTGTCACTGAGGTATAAGCAGCGGCTGCATATGCCTGTCCCTCCCCAGCGAGCCAGCCACACTTCAGGTACCTTTATCCAGTTAGTGCATGCTAGGCGCAGGGAATTGATTTGGGATGTCTCATTGGGTCTTGGCCAGGGGTGCGGCCTACTCCAAGCAAATCGCATGAATCTGCTCTGGGGAGGGAGCAACCAACTGAAGTCACTGTCACTCCCAGTTCAGGCTCCTCCTGCCCAATTCCAACATGTTGCCCACCTGGTTGCACCCTTCCCGTGGTGGGGGGTCTCACTCCCAGCACTGACCGTGGACTAATGAAGGTCCCTTCACCGGCTCCGCTCTCCACTGGGCCCACCAATCCCGACCTCAGCCCTGCTGTGCCTCTTGAGAGTGGTGCGGGAATGAGCCTGGGCAGCTCTACCTGCCGCCAGGATTCAAGCTGGTGCAAACTTGGCGGGTCATCACGAAAACGTTGTGTCCTGTAGTTTTTAGCTCCTTCAGTTGTAGTCTCGAAGTATTTGACAAGCTTTTTTACGTTTTGATTTCTTCCTGTGTCAACAGGATCCATCTCCCTCTGTCTGGGTTTCTCCAGGGTATTTTATTCTGGCATATGAATTGTTTCTCCCGGGAGGCTCTGTATTCTGTTGCTCACTGATTGTCTTCTCTCTCAACATACATTTTTAAAACTTTCTCTGGGATAAATGCCCAAGAGTACATTCATTGTATTATAGAACAGTTGTATATATGGTTTGATAAGAAACTGTCTGTATTCCTTTCCTGTTGGTGCTTCAAAGTTAATAGTTTAAAACAACACAAATACATTCTCCTTGTAATTCTAGAGGTCAGAAGTCTAAAATAAGTCTTACAGTATTGGAAGGGGCCAATTGCTTTTGAAGATCCAGGAAAGAATCTGTTTCTCTTCTTTATCTTTTAAAGGCTGATATTGGTCCCACCCTCCATGTTCCATTCTCTTTTCTCTCTGACTTCCTGCCTTTTCCTTATCCCTATATTATACTCCCCTATACAGTGTAGGATAATCTCTCCATTTAAACTTAAATCACATTTTAAGGCCTCTTTTTCTATATACAGCAACATTTCAAAATATTCTAGAGGATGACATGGGCATCTTTCAGGGTCATTATTTAATTCTATTACACTTCCAAGCTCCTTTACCAGAGTAATGATACCATTTTACTTTCCTATGATCAGTGTATGAATGATGCATTTCTTTCTATACCTTCACCAGCATTTGATGTTACCTCTTTTTTTTCATTTTTAGCATTTCTGATGAGGTAAATAGGGATAGTTCACTATGGTTGGTTCTAATTTGCATCTTCTATATGATTAATTATATAGAATGTCTTTCATCTATTTAACACCTGTATATCTTTTTCATTGAAATAGCCTTTCATATCTTTTACTAATTTTTAATGAATTGCTCTTATTTTTATTTTACAGTTATATACAGATAAGTCTTTGTATTTCTTAGATTCTGATTTTTTTTGGTCAGATATAGAGTTTGCAGATATTTTCTTCTAGTCTATAGCTTATTTTTCATCTTCTTTGTCTGGTCTCTTGTAAAGCAAAAGTTCTAAATTGGATGAGGCTTAATTTATCAAGTTTTTCTTGGATGAATCATGTTTTCCATGTTATGTCTGAGAACATTTTGCTTAACGCCAGTCTTAAAAATTTTTCCTTTTTAAAAGAGTTTTATAGCTTGATGTTTACATTACAGTTGCATGATCCATTTTGAGTTAGTTTTTGTAGAAGGAGTAGATGCTTTTAATAGGAAAAAATTGGGTGATTTGAGCAGATTCCAGTGTCTTTTAGTGCTTGAAGATTGTGTTTATGATGTCACCCATTTAGTAAGACTGTCAATTAGTGTCAAAATAGAAATCTACCTTGCAGATTATTGTGTTTGATGGCAGGATTCAACAGCAAAAAGAAGTTTAAAATATTTCTGATTCTACTGCATATACTCCTATGCTCTTGTTTATTTGTACATATAAAAGGAAATATCAAATTTTATAGTTATTTTCTCAAGAAACATAATGAAAAAAGATTGTATGACATTTTGAATTTATATCAATTCAATTTTTTTGCTGTGGGTTTGAGTAACTGACACCTTACATGAAAGAGTTCTATGATCTGGTTTAATTTCCTTGATAGTTTCATTACCTCTTTTGGCTTTGGAACTGTGAACTCTTCTCAGTGGTTAAACATTTAATGAAATCTCATGTTGTATTGTTGGACTATTGTTAGAGGGTACTGGTGATGTAAGTGATAGAGTGAATATTTGAGGGGAGCTAAGAGGAAACTTATAAAAGATTAAAGCAATCATCTTGATGGTTGGGACAAAAATATAAGATTTACATGAATTAATCTGTATCAGTATTAATGGTAGATCATGTTGAGATATCAGTGAGGGGGAAAATCATCTGTCTTTGGCACCATAACATCTTATTTAGTAAGTTTGTAGCTGCTTTGGAAACATGAAAGAGTTTCACTATCTTATTCAGATAATTCATTTTTGATTTCATTCATCATCAGTTAATATAAATCCTCATTTTGGTTTTTAAATTACAATTTTCATGATTTATTTCATACTCTGCATTTGGAAAGACCAAAGCCAATAAAATATAATGTGTGAACTCTAAGCTTCAAAAAGTCAATTTGGAAAGTGTAATGTCTTTTGTAATAAATATAGTAACTAAATTGGTAAAGATAATAATGGAGAGATTTTACTCTTGACCTTTGAAGATAGATTCCACTTAAATCAATGAAATTACATGCATGGCTCAAAGATAGAATGTTGATTAATTTTTGCGTGTCAAATTAAATCAGCTCAGAAGCCAATAGTTACATGTACTAGAAGAGCTATTTAAAATATGTAATCAGATCTTTTTACTTTTGCAAAAATTGCTAGTTTTGAGTTTGATCCCCCATACCAAAAATTTATTAAAGAGAATGTTATCTACATGTTATTTTGTTGTCAAGAATGTGATAAAACAATATGAATATTATCACTTTATACATATTTTGAAAATAATGAATGCATAATTTCATGAACCTTGATGATGTATTTGATCTCCACAATTGTAGCTTTACTGTAGATCCTCAAATAAAGGAAAGAGGCCTTAAAAGATAAGGACAATACTTTAAAATTTATTTATATATTTTAAAGGGTGAATCTATTATATATAAATTATACCTTCATAAATCTGACTTAAAATAAGTTCGTAGATCTCAAAAAAGCCAGGAAAATCAGATTTTAAGCCTGCATAGGTAGAAAGAAAATTAAGAGGTCATCAACCTCCCATGGAGACCCTACTGCAGCTACCCCAAGCAAAGGTGCATCAGCTGACACCATTAACACAGGTCCAGTCAACACCAGGCTTTACCATCACTTCTGCTCCATGATATTGATCCCTGAGTTTCTGATTTTTTATTTATTTGCATCCTCTTTTGTTCCCATCAGTTTTATCAAAGTTCTTTCAGTTTTATTATCCTATTCAGATAACTCACTTTTGATTTCATTCATCTTCTTTATTATCCTTGTTCTCTGGTTCATCAATTCCTGTTCTTATCTCTATAATATAGGGGATTTGTACTGTTGTTTTTTTCCAGCCCTATAGAAGTTCATTCTTTCCAGTTTTTAAAAAATTTACTCTTATTTAAAAGCACAAGTTTCTCTTTGACTTGTACTGCATGGTATGGAAGCCATAAGCCACTTATGTCTATTTAACTTTAAATTAGTTAAAATGAAATTAAAGTATAAAATATAGTTCCTTTCTCATGCTAACAACATTTCAGGTTAAAACTGACATGGGGTTGGTGGCTACTGCATTGAACTGAGCCAAAAGGAACATTTTCATAATGAACATATGACAAATTATCACATAGCACACTGTTCTAAACTCTGCTTTAAATATGTCCCTCAAAGATAATACTTTAATGATTAGTTATTTTTCTTTCAAGCAAAGAGGGAATTCAAGATACTGTTCTGAAGGCAGAAACTTTGAGACAGCACTATGCAATAGCTTATTTCTTTTACTTAATCTCAACTTGTATGCTGGTTGTTCATCCTCCTGAGTCTCAAAGAATTCATAGAAACATCCGGGGGTACACAGAAATATTCATGTAACAGCTCCCTTACATTCCACATCCAGATCTGGTGGGACATGATCGTCCCTTCTAAACATCCTAAGACTTGCATTTAGAGTTAGAGGTTCAATGTAAAATATCATGTGTGAGGCCACACAAGCAAGATCTCTGCCTTTGTCTTTTTGGGTAGCCCAACTGTATTTTCTGACCTTGCTTCACTCTCTTCTCTTTTTAGACAGATAGGCATACCTGATTGTTTTGTTTTCATATAGTTTATGAAGAGTTTATATTAGTGAAGTAGAACCATCCCAATGATTGTGATAAATGTTCACTTTACCCAAAAAGGCTCTTTTGGAAATTAATTCATATCCATGGCTTATTGGGCCATTTAATTGAGGGTGGCACTTGCCTTTTCTGGCAGTATCTCCCTTCTGTGAATTTCCTCAGCACTTTGATTGTCTTTCATTCTGACTCCTTACCTTTACATAATAGTTACCTATGCATTAGTGAAGTCTCTCAATAGACCAGAAACCTCTATGTCTTGTAATAGTTACTTTTGCATCCTTACAGAGTATCTAGTTAGGTCCTGGAGCAGACTGTGCCCAGGATAACAGTGGACAGATTGTACTTATGAGTTCCACATATTCTAAAGTCTGACTGAGGGATATCTCAAGACAGAACCAATTTGTATATTGTAACATTTGAATGATGAGGCTTTTATTGGCCTGGACTATAGTTTCCAGATGAAAGGATCTGCTGTCCTTATGACCAAATTTTCTACATTTATGTCTTTAAAATGAGAAATGGTTATTTCTTTCAATCTGTTTTGATCTCCTAGGACATGAAACATGCATATACATGTACTTCTTGCTAATCACTACTTTGTGACTAATTTTCAGAGACCTTACATTTAGAAGAAAGTGTGTAAAATTAATGCCTTGAATTTATTTTGAGGGAACTACTTGAGTATTTTTCTGAAAAAAAAAAGAAAAATCACAGTCTCACTCTTTTTATTATTAATATTAGATGGTCCTTAGAAGCAATGTGTTATATGGTAAGCACAAAGAAATAGCATATTCTTACAAAGGAATTATCTTACATAAAGGAATGCCTGTAGTTTTTATGCACAAGTATAGAATATATGCGAAATATGATTATTATTTTATGTTTTAAATTATTATTAAAAGTGGGTCTATAAAGCCAAGAGGATTTGTGCTTTCCAAGAAAACAAGAAATAAATCTTATTTTACAAGTTATATATAGTAGAAAGCTGTTCATTTTCTCCCAATGATAAAATAGGATTGCAAGTGGTTGTTTAAAAAATGCATTAAAATGGCAGTGTGCACATCATTTAAATGAGCCAAGAGCTGCTAATTATTCTGGCATGTGTTCATTTACTTTTGTACTGTTTTTCTCTAATGTAAACAAGAGAATTCCTACTAATTGCCTAAAATAGCTTTTAGTAGATGTTGCTTTTTTTCTATTTTTATATGAAAATTGTACAGTTGGCACATGTAAGCACTAGACACAAAGTATGATTATTTAAAATTTTATTCTAAAGGGAATGTACTATTACTTATATTTTTTAGCCTTTAAAATCAAATTAAGGTGCTAATTAAGCTATTCACTTACCAGAGCGGAAAATAATTATACAGTGTGTATCTGGAGAAAAAAACAGCCTCATGTGCATCCAAATGAGCTAAAGTGGATTTGGACATACTCATGTAATGTGGTACATGAAATGCAATGCATAATGAAGCAGCCAGGGCTTCACAGCAGTGCACTTTATTCACCAGAAGTGACATTGATTTATGGTTATATCTACAATATTCCTCATAGTTAAGGTTTTTGGTGTATGAACAAAATACTACAACTTTATTTTTAAGTCATCTTAGCAGATATTTATGAAATTTGAATGAGTTAATTCTCAAGTTTACTAGAAACTTAAGAGCCTGTTAAGGCTCTTGCTTCCTCTAGTATGATAAACTCGGTATACACAGAGACAGAACTTGGACAAAACATACTTACAAAAAGTTACAGGATCTTAGACTGAATTTCTTCCCCTGAGTTTTGTCTGAAACACCAATATGATATCTACTGGAGAGAATGTGAAAATTTTGACAGCTCCATGACCTAGTAGGTCAATGATACAGAAGACGGTCTGTGCACAGAAAGAGGAAACCTATTTAGTAGGGAGGATCTCTTTGGAGAAAAAGAGTGATATTAATTTCACTTATCCCTTTGTGTGGGGATATGATTCTCATAAAAGGTCTACAGTGAAGGACTTCTGTGGTGCCTGCAGAAATCTAATGTGTGTGTGAAATGGGATTTGACTTTGATGTTGGAAATCTAGAAGACAACAGAAGAAACTAACAATTTTCTTGGTAAATGTGGGAAGGGCCTGCACTGAAAGGGGGAAGCTCTGGAGATAGAGGCTGGCTAGGTACCACTGTTATACAAAGACTACCTGAGAAATCATAAAGGATCACACGGTTCTCAATGCTTTTATGGGGGGCTAGAAATTGCAGGATAAAGTTGTCTAATAATAGTAACATTTGAGGAACCCATTACCTTCAGATCATGAGGCTGTTAATTCATGTAAGAATGTTTTGTTCCTTTGGTTTTGCTGGCTCCTTCCTTTGACCCTAAGGACATCAAAACATCATCTGAGGAAAGGGGAAAGGAAGAGGGAGAAGAAAAACATATGGCAGTGCATCAGGGAAGGATCTAATAGCCCTGTTTCTGTAGGCTTTTAGCCTGAAGCAGAACTGAGCTGGAAGGAGGAGGAATAGATAACTGCTAAGTCAGGCCAGGCTTAAAATTATTATCTACAATTGGATGTTCTAGTTTCTGAGGCAAGACTGTTTTTCACCCATGCTCAGAGTAACATTATCTATGTTACACCAAGGATAATGGAACAGAGGGAGGCAAAAATAAAGTTGTGCATTGATTTTGTTGTGGTATTTGCTTGAGTAACATTGCAATTTTAAATATGGTGCTAGGTTTGTAGGCAATGAAGGAAGTGTTTGGGGGGCTTAAAAAGGATTTTGTTGAAATCTGAAAAATAGATGCAGTGGTTGGTAAGCCAATTTGATCAGCAAACAAAGCTTTGGGCTTGATGCAAGGGAAGTGAATGGAGCATGGAAGTGGGGGAGGTAAGGCAGATCTGGGTCTAGAGCTCCTGGTCCTTAGCAGAAGCAAAAGAAAATCCATTCTGGAGGAAGGTAACCTCATGGTTCCTGAAGAGTAAGACCTATTAAATAGAAACTCAAAAGCAAAGAGAACCAAAACAACTGAAGAAAAAAAGCCTATGTGTCACTATGATGTCAGCCAGCAGAAACAATAAATGAAGGATTTAGAATCCTAAAGAATTCAGATTTTGGAATTATCAAATGATAACGTACAAAATGCTTAAAGAACTACCAAGGGTTTCTCAGAAGTGAGATAGCAGTGGAACTATCCAAAATACATATAATAAAGAAATCCAATAGATTACCAAAATGCAAACAGATGAGAAATTCTTTTTTCTATTGCTTCCTTGTATTTTTGGGTTGCAATATGGAAATTTTAAAAATCCATCTATAAATAATTTTCTGTTGTTTAGTCTATTTCCTAACCAAATATTTACTATTTAAAATTTCAGCAGTTATACTTTGGTTTTCTAAAAATGTTTGTTCACTGTGTTATATAGATCATTTAGATACCAAGAGAAAAATTACATACATCAATATCACCACTGACTTATCTCATTAGAAAAATACGGGTACTATATTAGGAATCTATTGAACTCATGGTGGCAAATACAAGCTTTCTAAAATTCTACTTTTTGCTTGAAAACTTGAAGTTTTTCATTGGCAACAAATTCTGCTAGTTGTTTTCCTTGAAGTAACAGGCTCGCTTAATTTGATTTTGAGAAAATGTCTGCCAATTATCCAAGTCTAAATAGGCATAGTTCATCTGTCAGTCACTCTTTCAAGTAAAGATGGTGTTGCATGAAAAAACTGGTTACGTCAACTTACAGCTCACTCACACATTTATTTTTGCTTGAGACTTTCAACCATCATACTTCAGCATGCAGCAGAAGTGTTATTTTGTACTTCCTGTTTGATTACAGAGAATAATAAAAAGACATTGCTCAAAGGTTAAGATTTAATGAAATTATTATTTTTCCTGCTTTATCAAGCATATTGTTAAGTGAAAGTGACACTTTAAAAATTTGCTGTGAGTGCGTGGTAGGGAAAAACATAGTCATTGCTATCATCATTTGGTGGGGCCACTGCCTTGATTTGTGGAAAGACACCAGAAGTTTTACCAAAGTTTCACCACTGCATTTGCACCATCAGTGTATGTGTCAGTATAGTGAAAAAGAGAAATAACATCTTGGTATTATTATGAAAGTAGTTTTGACCCTGTAGATTCCTGAAAGGGTCTTAAAGATGCTATAGGTTCATAAACTATCCTTTGAGAGTGCTTTACTAAAGGAATAAGAAAAATACCTCCAGAAGTAAGGTATGATACAGATGGTCTGCTGAGCAAAGAAATTAGTAATTAGCAAATCTAACCTATATAATATAAGCGGGTCTTATTTGTGGAAATTAAAGATTAGAGTTAAATTACAGACAACAATAGCATATAAATTGGGAGAGGTGGAAAGAACATGTAAGTTAGCAAGGATGTTCTAAACAGTCATGTTCTTCATTAGAATTAAATTTAAATTGAAAGAAAAGTTTTAAGAATGGAGAATGTTCATTTAAGATTATGAATTGTATGTATGCTTTTCTTTTCTGCTCACCTCCTAGTCAACAAATTATAAGAAATGGATGTTCTTAGAAGATATAAATTCATGTCCTTAAGAAATGAAGGAGAGAAAGCTTTCCCAGACAAACAAAGCTGAGGAAGTGGATCACCACTAGACCTGTTTTACAAGAAAGCCAAAGGCAGTTCTTCAGGCTGAGAGAAAAGAATGCTAATTAGTAGTAAAAAAAATATGAAAGCATAAAACTCACTTGTAAAAGCAAGTACACAGTTAGATGCAGAATTTTCTAACACTACAATGGAAGTATGTAAATCATTTATGACTTTAGGGTGAAGGTTAAAGGACAAAATATTAAAATAATGATAGCTATAATAATTTAAGAGATGTACAACATGAAGAGATGTAAACTACAAGACCAAAAAATCAAAATGGAGAGAGTGACATAAGAATGTAGTTTTAAAATATTCTGCAGTGCTAAGCATTGACCCCAGGATCTCATGCACACTAGGCAAGTGCTGGACCCCCGAGCTTCACCTCCAGTGCTTTTAGATTATTATCACCTGAAAATAACCCAGTATGACTTTAAGATGGTTATTTTGTGATAATAACAGCAAAGTAAAATGTTATGCTAGATGCACAAAAAGTAAAAAGTAAGGAATAAACTAATAGAAATAAAGAAAAGTCACCTATTCACTAAGGAAGACATCAGGAACATCCACAAATGACTAGAAACCAACTGAAAACATGACAGTAATAAGTCATTACCTATCAAAATCATCTTGAATGTAAATGGATTAAATCTTCCAATAAAAGGATACAGAGTAGCTGAATGACTCTTTTGTTTTGTTTTGAGACAGGGTCTTGCTATGAAGTTCAGGCTGTCCTTGAATTCATGATGCAGCCCAAGCTGGTCTCAAACTCAAGCAATTCTCCTGCCTCAGCCTCCCAAGTACTGGGATACAGGTGTGTGTCACCACTCCTGGATCCTGAATAGATTTTAGGAAAAGGTGCTATATATGCTACCTGCAAGAGATTCCTTTTACCTTTTTAGCATATGCAGAGTGAAAGTAAAAAAAGATATATGGAAAAAGATATTCCATGTAGATGGAAGACAAATGATCAGAGTACTAACTATACTTGATAAAAACAGTTGCAAATTGTAACACAAGGCAAAGAAAGTCATTATATAATGATAAAGAGGAAAATTCAAAAAGAGGATTTAATATTTGTAAAAATATAGGTATCCAACATTAGAACATCTAAGTTTGTAAAGCAAATGTTAATAGATCCGAGGGGTGATAACAGTGCAATACACCAATACCAGGGAACTTCAGTATCCCACTTTCAGCAATAGATTGATTAGGTAGAAAATTAATAAGGAAACAACACACTTACCTTGTACTCAAGGCTCAGTAGACCCATCAGATCTATGCGGACTATTCCATTTAACAACAACAGGATATAGATCTTCTTAAGTGTACACAGAACATTTTCAAGGATGTATCATATGTTAGGCCCCAAAACAAGTTTTTAACAGATCAAAAAGACTGAAATCATGTAAAGTAACTTCTTTTAACTACAGTGATACATAGCTAAAAATAATTAGCAGGAGGAACTTGGAAAAAATTTCAAAATACGTTGAAACTAAACCACATGTTCCTGACACCAAAACCAGAGAAGAACCCAACCATAAAAGAAAACTACAGGCCAATATCCCTACTAAACATAGGTGCAAAAATCCTAAATGATATACTGGTGAGCAAAATGCAGCAAATCATCAAGAAAAGTATACACTGGTCATTTGTTTAATGGTGGTCAATTTAAGCACCAGCTGAACTGAATCAGTGTGGTGCTGAGCATGGATGGCCCACCTGAGGACTGCTGCCAGCATAAAAAGGATATTTGGAGAGGAAGAGTAGCTTTGTGGTTCTCCTAAGTGTTGTTTGGAGCTGTTGGTTCTCCTGGAGGAACTTGTAGTGCTGGCTCTCCTGATATGAACTAGGCTGTTATCATTAAAGGAGCTCCGGACCTTGTTGCTGAGAATGGCTACAGTTTACTTTGAGCATTGCTTCCTGGCTGCGGAGCGGAAGATGTGTGCTGTTTAATCTCGAGGAGAAGTTTGTCACACTGGCTTCCTGATATGAACTCAACCGTTCTCATTGTCAGAGGAGCTCCGGACCTCATTGTCGCTAAAGAAGGCTATGGTACTTTTCAGGAGAACCCTGGTCCTTATTTTGAGCATTGCTTCTTGGCTCCATACAGAACCCTCAGCCTGCTGACACAGATCCTTCACCCCACTGGCATAGATTTTCTAGCTCCCACCACTGACTTTTGGGCCTTCCCAGGGCAGATCCATGTGATAGACTTGCATAGGTCATTGTTGTGGGCTCTAGGTTTTCAGCTGGACTCATGCAGGTTATTGCCATGAGATCCAGGCCCTCAACTGGATTTTCTAGGTGTATTGACTATTGTGAATTGTGCCACAAATTAAACATGAGGTATGCAGTTATCCATGTTATAGTATGCTGGCTTAATTTCTTGAGGTATATATCAAGGAGTGGTATAGCTATGTCAAATGGTAACTCTTATTTTCAGTATTTTGAGGAGGAACTTCCATACTGACTTCCATCCGGGCTGTAGTAATTTACATCTCCACAAGTAATGTGGAAGCATTTTTTTCCCCCTGTATCCTTATGGGGATTTATTGTTCTTTGTATTCCTGATGATAGATATTCTGATTGGTATGAAATGGAGTCTCAATATAATTTTGATTTTTCATTTCCCAAGTAGCTAAAAATGTGAAACCCTTTTCTCCCATATACTTATTGGCCATTTGTGCTTTTCTGAGAAGTGCCTGTTCAATTCATTTACCCATTGGTCTGTTTGATATTTTGGTATTTTTTGATTTCCTTACATATTCTTGATAATCCCCCTCCATCATAAAAGTAGCTAGAAAAACTTTTTTATAGGTTGTCTTTTCACTCTTTTAGATATTTTTCTTGCTGTGAAGTGATGTCTTAATTTGATTTCTTTTTTTTTTTTTTTGTACTGGGAATCGAACTCTGGACCTTGTGCTTGTTAGGCAGGCACTGTGCTGATGAGCTATATCCCAAGCACTAACATCTTAATTTGATAGAGCCCTACTTGTTGATTCTTGCTATTATTTCCTATACTATTGGAAATCCTATTCAGGAAGTCTTTGCCTGCATCTGTGGCTTCAAGTGTTTCTCCTGTTCCTTTTTTCTAGGATTTTCATAATTTTAGGTCTTATAACCAGTGTTTGATCCATTTTGAATTGAAGCTTTATACAGGATGAGAAATAGGAAACATACAGTTTTCTATATTTGGATATTCAGTGTTCCCTAACAATTTGTTAGAGAGGCTGTCTTTGCTCCACTGTATATTTTTGGCTCTTTTGTCAAGTTATTGTGTGGATTTGTTTCTGTGTCATGTATTCTATTCCATTTGTCTATGTGTCTGTTTTTGCACCAGAGCTATGTGGTTTTAGTTGCTATTGCTTTGTTGTATAATTTGAAATTGGGTATTTTAATGCTTCTCTCCTTATTCTTTTTGCCTGGGAGTGCTTTGGATGTTCTGAGTCTTTTTGGGTTTATGTATACATTTTAGGACTGTTT
This sequence comes from Hydrochoerus hydrochaeris, assembly GCA_004027455.1. Taxonomy (NCBI): domain Eukaryota; kingdom Metazoa; phylum Chordata; class Mammalia; order Rodentia; family Hydrochaeridae; genus Hydrochoerus; species Hydrochoerus hydrochaeris. The sequence continues at coordinate 62,028 of PVLA01007304.1, read as the reverse complement.
TTTCTAGTTCTGTGAAAATAGCATTGGAATTTTGATGGGGTTACATTGAATTTGTACTTTTTTAGTAACATGGCCATCTAATGACATTAACTCTGCTGACTTATGAACATTGGAAGGCTTTCCATATTCTGGTATCTTTTTCAATTTGTTTCTTCAGTATTCTATAAATTTCATTGTAAAAATCTTTTACATCTTTGGTTAGGTTGATTCCTAGGTAGTTTTACTCTTTTTGAAGGCATCATGAGGGAAATTATCTTCTTCATTTTTTTTTTTTAGTTTATTATTGGTATGTGGAAAATCTATTATTTTTTTAATGTTGATTCTTACCTTGGAAAAATTTTCCTCTAGTACTTGGAACAAGACAAGGATGCCCTCTCTTACTTCTTGGACAAAACATAGCACTGGAAGTACTAAAAAAGTAAGAAAGAAGAAGAAACAAAAGGCATTCTAATTGGAAAGGAAGAAGTTAAATTGCCCTTTTTTGCAGACAATATGTTATAAATCAAATACCCTAAACAGTCCATCAAAAAGTCTTTAGAGCTAATAAGTGAATGAAGTAAAGTTTTAGGGTAAAAAAATCAACATGTAAAATTATCATTTCTATACACTAACAGCAAATTAACTAAAAATTTTAATCCCACTTATAATAGTTATAAAAAAATAAAATATTTAGCAATAAATTTAAGAAAGTAGGTGAAAGATTTTTACATTAAAGTATTAATATTTATGAAAGAAATGTAAAGAAACAAATAAATGAAAAGATATCCTGTGTTCAGGGTTTGGAAGAATTTAATATATATATATATTTAGACTTAATCAAATGTTTATTATATACAATATATTTATTAATTGCATATATGGGTAGCATTAATAAAAATCCAGGTACTCACTTCATTATTATTCTATCACACATCTTAAATGGAGATGTATACACCCAAGTATGCATTATATGTAATACAATTTGGGACATTTAAGATTTTTTCAGATGTGACCATTGGAGAGAACATGTAATTTTTTTATTTTAAAGAGAAAAAACAATAACAATGATACAGAATTTCAAAACAAGATAATAGGAGATAAACAATGGTTACTATATTACATATGGTTATCTTCAAAGTAGTTGCTCAGATTATAAGATACAGGCATAGAAAATTGATCAAACAATATAAGCACAAACTGTTCTTTTCAATGAGCTATTAGAAATTAGTGGTATAATTATCTTAGCTATCTTGTGTTTTTTTCTCTTCCTTCTTTCTTTTTTTAAAATTTTATTTAAAGAAAAAAAAAACAGAAAAAGGGCAGAAACAGTACAGAATTTTTTAAAAAAGTAAGAAATCACTAGTTGATAAATTACATATTGTCTTCTCAGATATAGTTGTTAAAGTTACAAAATTAAAGCATAAAAAGTGGACATTCAAACAATGAGGCTGTAACAGTTCTGTTCAGCAAACAAAAACTCAGCAACATGGTTATCAGTCCTACACACATAAAAATACATGCAGTTATATCCTTTAGAGCACTTTATTTACTTTCTTTTGCTTTTTTAAAAATTATTTTTCTTATTTTAAAGGTAGAGAAATACAACAGAACAAGACAGAACAAAGCCAATTGAGACAGTGCAGTGAATTTGGTACAGAACTTCACAGCAGGTTACCGGGATAACAGTAATAGGTACTATAGTATATCTCCTTATCTTCACAATAGTTGTCTAGTCAGTTAGGTATAGCAAAATTAAACCAAAGACAGAATATTTTAAATCAATCGAAAGAGAATATTGAATAAAGCAATTAATCAAAATGAAACAAAAGTGAAAACAACACTTGCTTTCAAAGAGAAGATAGAGACTCCCCCATATTTGCTATATTGCATACGGTCATCCTGCCAAAAGATGCTCAGACCTCTGTCCCCAGTTGTCAACTGGGGTGGGGGGGAGTTTGGGATGTTTAATTCCAAGCCTGCGCACCGGTAGGCTAGCAGGAGACACTACTGGATCCCTTCCTGGCTCACGCCTGAGGAAGCCCTTACCAAGAGGGCGGCAGGCGAATTGCTTCTTTGTGCTGCCTCCTGGGTTCCGCCATGGCCGTGGGCGGATCTCAGGGGCTCTCTGGTTCTCCTTTTGGCTGGAGGATGGCCTTTTCTCCTTTCCCTCATCCCAGTTTTTCTTCCTTTTGAGCAGTTTTTTCCCCTTTCACAATATCTATTGCACATTTTGGATCTTATTTACCTCTTTCAGTTTCTTACACTAGGGAGACAATATGATGTTTATACTTTTGAGTCGTGTTTCCTAGAAATTTTTAGACTGTTTTTAAGGCTTCAATGCAAACTGTTATGAAACTGAATTTTCTGTTTCCTTTGTCTCTCTTTACTATATCCTCTTCTTTGAGTTAGAGTGAAAAGGGATTTTATTGGGATAATGTCCAGATGAAAAGGAGTAAGGTAAGAAGCAGTATCCAAAGAGTATATACTGAGAAAAGGAAAAGAATAAATTTGGATTCCTTGGATGTGGAAGAGGCATGTATAAGTGGTAAATTGAATAAAAATCATTTATTCAACAAACCCCTACTTACCATCCATATCATCAAATACCTCCATTCTCTAAGTACCATCAAATTTTTAAAAGAAGTTCACATCAATAAGTTCACTGTTAATGAATTTTAAATTTCTGCCTTTCTTCCTTACATTTTTGGTAATTAATAGCCAAATGGTCAAAAACAGGGCTGGCCTAGAGAAAAGGTGGAGAATTAAGGTCCCCAGTAATACTCCACAATCAGGTTAGAGAAGAAAGTAACTCTATAGTTCTATGATTTTGGCTATGATTTAGTGTGAGGTTTCTTTCTTAAATGATACGGTCCTAGTAAAAGTCAAGGCATACAAGCTGAAAATTAGTACAAATTTTATAAGTGACCTTTTGTGAATTCTACTCTGGTTGGCAAAGTTTTGCTCATCTGATCACACACTTGACAGAGTGGAACTCTAAGAGGGAGCAAGTGATTAAAAAGATGCAAAGAGCATTGCTATCAAAGAAGCCTTATGATTAAACACAGAACTCTAGGACTTGAATAAGTTCAATTTCTGGAAGAAGCTACTTTTGTATGCAACCTTATATGACAACATAAGTATGAGTAATAGATATTGGACCAGAAAAAGTTGGGAGAGGTGGGGGATGCACATTTATAGGAAGCATAATGCTTAAATCCAAAATTTAACAATCTAAAGAAGAAAATACCTCCTTTTATGCTATTTCTATAAAAGTAGAGACTTTAAGATGAACCCTTTCTACTTTGAATATAGGATGCCCAAAATCCCTTAAAAATGGATAACTTGGGCAAAATGGCAAAGATTTAAGTGTTCAAGGGGAACATCTGAGTTTCCCCACAGTTAGAATCTGGACCTTTAAAGGATTTCTCCATGCTTAAAATTCTTTTAAGTAAAAGAAATGTGTTATGTTGCTTTTTTTCATTAAAATAAATGGTACCAACAGGTTCCTGGTATTCTAGATCCATCCACTGTGGTACTTTTAACTGACTATATATCTTCCTAATAGTTATTTGTCTAGAAATGTACTGCCCTTTACTATAGCCATTAGCTACAGGAAAGTTTTTAAATTAATTGAAATTAATAAAAATAAAATTTCAGTTTCTCAGTCAAAGTAGTAGTATTACAAATATCCAATAGTCACCTGGCTAATGGATGTTCTATTGGCTAGCACAGAAATAAAACATTTCCATCTTTGGAGAAAGTTCTATTGGACATAACTAACAAGACATTCCTCATATCTACTTTGAGTTTTTAGTTTTTTCTACCAATTAACATAGGCATTACCTGACTATGCCTAGGCTTGCAACAAGTGCCTTATAACCTTGTCTTTCTGATCTTCATGTCCTTGCAATTTACTTCCATGCATCATCCAGTCTCAGGATTATACCTGGGACTTGTCATCACCCAGAAACACTCTGCCTCTGAATTGTTTAAGTACAAGAACTAGTAGTAAGCGGTTTTATTCTCTCTATTGCAGTGGCACTGGGGATTGAGCCCAGCACCTTGGAATTGAGTTACATACCAGTCCTTTAAAAATTTTTTTTTTATTTAGTAAGGGTCTTATAAAGTTACTCTGTTGCCCAGGCTGGGCTTAAACTTGTGCTTATCTGCCTCAGCCTCCCAGAGTGCTGGGAGTACAGGCATGCCCACCATGGCCAGCTGTTTTGCTCTCTCCTACCCAGCAGATCTATCCTGCAGTTATACAGAAACCTCCAGTTTCTGGGTCTTCCCATTTGTTTGAATTTGCCTGCTGTTGTTCTCATTGAGCCTAATGTCTACCTTTATATTCTCTTACCATTATCCTAGAGTATGCCAACTCTTATCCTTCTAATACAGCCTCCTTACTTTTCTCTCTCCATGTCACGTAACTTCCAGGATTACATGACATATAAGTGGATTAGCAAAAGTGACAAAATTATATGTAACTGAGATCAGATGCTGTGTTCTAGTAGTTTTTGGACATTGTATCATAACCCTTTGATGAATCATGAGCTCAATTTAGTGGATTTAAATAATTGATAATATTTAAAGTGACAAATCATAACCATACATACTTAAGAAGTATTATGTGATATTTTGATATATGTATACAAAGCAACTTGATTAAATGAGATTAATTAATACATCTATCACCTGGGTTGTCTCATTTTCTGTGGTAAGGTGCTCAAAATTTATTTTTTTAGTTATTGTGAAACAATACATTTCATTGATTATAGTCACTTTGCTCTTACAGATCTCAAGACTTATTCCTATTATATGTCTGAAACTTTGTACCCTTTAATCAACAACTTTTCATTCTCTCCTTCCTTATCCTCCCAATCTCTGGTAACCATAATTTTATTTTCCACTTCTGAGTTCAGGCTTTATAGATTCTACATATAAATAAGATCATGTTATACTTGTCTTTGTATTCCTGGCTTATTTTGCCTGGGGTGTCTTTGAGATTCATCTGTGTTGTTGCAAATGGTAAGATTTCTTTCCTTTTAAAGTCTAAGTTGTATTCTCTTCTTTCCCTCTCCTTATCCCTGTCCCTCTCCTTTTCCTTCTCCCTTTCTCTCTCCTTCTGTGTCTTTCTCTCCCTTTTCCTCTCCTTCTGTTTCTCTCTCTCCCTGTCTCTCTATATATCACATTCTTTTTATACATTCATCTGTCCATGGACACTTAGTTCAATTCCATTAATGTTGGATCCATTGGATAGATATCTAAAAATCAGGTGGCTGGATGTATTAATCAACTTTCCTTTACTATAACACGTGTCTGAAGATAATCAACTTATAAAGAGAAAACATTTTATTATTGCTTATGATTTTAGAGGTTTCGGTTCAAGATCAGTTGGTCATTTTGCTTTGGGTCTGAGGTGAGTCAGTGTGTCATGGTGATGATTGCATGAATGGTGGAGCAAAACTGTTTACTTCATGGCTGAAAGTGAAATAACTGGAAGGGGTTGGAAAAATAATGGGTCTTATAATCTACTTTAAGAGTATACTCCCCAATAATTGGAAGACCTTTAATCCATTCATCTCTGATAAGCCCCAGCTATGAGTGCATGAGGCTTTGGAGGCATATCTAGATGCAAACCATAAGTCCTTGTGTCAGTTCTTCTCTTTAACAGACACTGGTCTTATTTCTTGCTAGTTACCTCCACACCTTCTGGGTCTTGCTTTTCTTTTAGGTCATAGAAAGCCCTGTCAGTAATGTTCCCCTTTCTAAATTCTTTCCCGGTTTAACTACCATGCTGTATTAGTTGGGGTTCTCTAAAGGAAAAGAATTATTGGAAAATATATGTATAATTATGAATTTGTTTTAGATAGTCTTACAGAATCAGAGTCAGGTGAATCATTGTTTGCAAGCTCAGAACCAGGAGAGTCCACAATGTCCATCTGCATGCTGGAGAAGCTGAGGCTACAGTAGCTGTCTAACCAAAGAATACTGAAGACATAGAATGAGAGAGATCAAGATGTAGTGCCAGTCCAGGGTCAAAGGTCTGAAAGCTCAATGGATAATCACCAGTGTGAATTTGGAAAGGTGTAAAAACTGGTCACCTGGAGACTGATTGCCAAAGGCAAAGAGTCCACCTATTGAAGAAGACTGGAGCTCCTAAAATGGGTACACTTCCTTCTTTTTCCCCCTTTTATTTCACCCAGGTCACAAGCCTACTGGTTGGTGCCACCCAGAGCAGGTTAGGTCTTTCCCTCTCAGTATTTATGCCTACATGTCAATCATCCATGGACACACCCACAAGTGTACATCATTAATCTGCTAGGCATTTCTGAATCTATTCAAGTTGATGTATTGTGCTCAATGATCACAATCCATCTCTTTTCAACTTGACAACCAGATACATGTCCTTAAACCATACTTAATTTCCAAATTCAATAGCAAATTCATTATTATGTCTTATGTGATACAACTATCTTGCATGTGCATGGTAATACACTAATTCCCTTTCCAGCATAGAAAGCAAAGTTTACTTTGGGTGATGCTTACTCTTGTCATGACATTCTGTAACTTAAATATTATAATATACCTTTAATAATATTAAAGCAGTAATATTAAGTCAATCAACTATTTTTACAAAGAAAGGAAACAAAGATATCTGCTAAGAATCAAGATTTTGATCACCCAAATGACTTCAATAACTGAGGGGAACATCAGCCACCCCTTTCTGTCACCCAGAAGACTTCAGCTATGCATGGGAACCTTGGCCATCACTCTCCTTTACCCAGACATCTTCAGCAGCTGAGGGGAGGCTTGGCTGCCCCTTCCCCTCCCCCATACCCAGGCGACTTTAGCAGCTGGTGAGAGTATTGGCCACTATTCTCTCCAATCCAGACGACCTCAGCAGGCCATGGGAGCACCAGCGACCACTACTACCACCTGTGGTACCTCAGTGGGTGGGTGGGAGCCTTGCTGATACCTCACCCCACCCAGAGGACCTTGGTGGGCTGGTAAAGTGCAGGTAAGCCTTTCTTCTATACAGAGATCCTCAGGTGGGCTGATGAGAGCATCAGTGAGGCCTATCCCCACCTGGCTGGGCCTGCGAAACCACAAGTGACAAAGTAAGGTCCTTCTGGGGTGTACATCATGGGCAAGTGGGTCTGGTAAGACCCAGTCTGAGGCTGTAGTAAAAATACGAGCTAAGGATTGGTTCACATCAATGCTCCTAGGTTAGTCAGGCTAGCAACAATATAGGACTCACCCAACTGAGCCCATAGGAGGAATTCAGGTGACTGACCCCTCCCCTATACTGTAGGACCCAGCAGCTGGGTGAACATCACCCACACACTAGGACCTTAAGACACACACACAAAGGACAGTTGAGGTTAGCAGTATTGAGAAGACCAAAATATTAACCAAGAGGTGAAAATGATACAACAAAAAAGCAAAATACAGTCTCAAACTCCCAACCCACTGGGAACAAGTACAGGAGACATTGAAATAGAGGACATTGGAAGTCCTAAAATTTCTGAAAAGACAGCAAATGAAGTAAAGAAACAAATCCATGAAGCTATAGGGGAAATCAGATAAAAACTAATCTCCCACATGAAGAAAGAAATGACAACTTTAATGAAAGAGGTACTCATCATAGCTACAGAAGACATAGATAAAAAGTACAGGGGCATGGGGAAATGATGGAAACTTGGAGTGAACAATATAGGAAAGAAATAGAATGCAAGAAACAAAGGCAAAGAGACATCCAGAAAATTAAAAATTCCACTGAAAGCTGGCAAAACCATTTGAACAAAACTGAAGATAGATTTTCAGACTTTGAAGACAGTATTATGGCTAGTGATCATCAAAGGAAAGAACTCTTAAAGATAGCAAGTGGCCATGCAATGACAATTCAACAGCTCCAAGATGATGCAAAGAAAAACAATATAAGAATGTTAGGTGTCAATGAAAACTCAGGAGTCAATGCAAATGACATAAAAAAGAAAAACTATTTGAAGAACTAATAACAGGAAATTTCCCAAGCATGGGAAAAGAATCTGAAATACAGATAAGTGAGGTATATAGAATTCTATACAGCCATAACCAAAATAAATCTACATCAAGATGTGTAATACTCAAGATCCCAGAAACTCAGCATAAAAACAGCATACTAAAATCTGAGAGAAAAAACAGATCACTTATCAAGGATAGCCCATTAGAATCACAGCTGACTTCTCCAGCTTGGAGTGAAGTATTTCAAGCACTGATAGGACAACTTTCAACCCAGATTGATGTATCCTGAAAAACTATCTTTCAAATTAATGGAGAAATAAGATATTTTCATGACAAAGAACAATTGAAGAAATTCATGTCCACCAAACCAACCCTAGAAAGAGTATTGAAAGATATTCTAGATAGACATAAAAGTAACCACAATTACCAGAACACCAACAGAAAAAAAACACTAGGCAGGGCAGTCAATTAAACAAAGGGAAAAAGCAGGGAGCCAACAACAGGAAAACAACATAACAAAGATAAGCCAATATATATCAATCATAACTATCAATGTAAATGACCTCAATTCACTAATTAAAAGAAATGGATTGGCAGAATGGATCAAGAAACAAGATCTAATAGTATGCTATACACAAGAAACACATATAACTCAAAAAGAAACTCATAGACAAAGTCAAAGGATGGAAAAGAATATTCCATGCAACAGGAACCCAGCAAAAAGCAGAGGTAGTTATTCTGTTTGCAGACAATGTGAACTTCAAATCAAAATGATCAAAGGCGTTAAAGAAGGTTACTACTTGTTAGGGGAAAAATTCAAGAGGAAGAGATAACAATCATAAATGTATTTGCTAAAATATGAGAACACCCAATTATGTAAGATAAATACTAATAGACATGAAAAATCAAATCTGCAATAACACAGTTGTAACAAACAGATAGTTAAACTAGACAAAAATTCAGCAAAGAAATAACAAAACTGAATCAAACCTGAGAACAAATGGACTTACTAGATGTTTGCAGTGTTCCACCCAACAACAGAGGAATACACATTTTTCTCAGCTTCACATGGCATGTTCTTTAAAATAGACTATATATTAGTCCATAGAGCATGCTTAAGTAAATGCAAAGGAACTGAAATTATTACAGGCTTATTATCTGACACAGTGTATTGAAATTGGAAATTAATGGCAAAAGAAATATCAAAAACTACATAAATATTTGGAAATTAAATAACAGGCTCTTGAACAACCAATGGGTCACAGATGAAATTAAAGAAGAAATTAAACAATATCTACAAATCAGTGAAAATACTGATACAACATACCTGAACCTGTGGGAAACAATGGAAGTGGTCCTAAGAGGGAAATATAGAGCAATGAATTCTCACATCAGGAAAACAATGAGCACAAATAATGCTGTACCTCAAACTTCTAGAAAAAGAATAAGTCATAGAATGAAGGAAAACATAAAGATCAGAGAAGAAATTAATACAATTAAGACTAAGAAAACAATTCAAAGGATTAATGAATTGAAGAATTGGTTCTTCAAAAGAATAAATAAAATTGATAAACCCCTAGCCAACCTTATCAAGAAAAGTAAATAAAAACTCAAATTCATGCAATGAGGAGTGAAAAGGATGAAATTACTACAGATCCTGTGGAAATTCAGAAGGTCATCAATACATTATTCAAAAATCTTTACTCACATAGGCTGGAAAACACAGAAGAAATGGAAAGATTCCTAGAAATGTATGAATTACCAAAGCTGAATCAAGAAGATATAAAAATTTTGAATCACCCAGTATCAGTTACTGAGATTGAAAATGTAATTAAAAACTTACCAATAAAGAAAAGCTCAGGTCCTGATACATTCATGGCTGAATTATATAAGAAATTTAGAGAGGATTAAATGCCAATACTCCTCAAACTCTTTAATGAAATTGGAAGGGAAGTAATTGTCCCTAACTCATTCTTAGAGGCAAGTATTATTCTTTTACCAAAACCAAAGTATTATTCTTTTATTCTTTGGTTGAGAAAGACTCAACCAAAAAAGGATAACTATTTGCCAATCTCCCTATGAACATAGATGCCAAAATTCTCAATAAAATACTAGCAAACAGAATTCAGCAAATCATCAAGAATCATCACCATGACCAAATAGAATTCATCCTTGAAATGCAGGGATGGTTCAACATATGCAAATCAATAAATATAATACACCACATCAACAGAGCCAAAGACAAAAATCACAAGATCATCTTAATAGATGCAGAAAATCTTTTAATAAAGTCCAACACTCATTCATGACAAAGGTCCTATAGAAAATTGGAATAGATGGTCTCAACTTCAATCTGATAAAAACCTTCAGTGACAAACCAACAGCTAGCATCATATTAAATGGAGAAAAACTGAAAGCATTCATTCTAAAATCAGGAACTATACAGGGATGTCCACTATCACCACTCTTATTCAATATAGTTCTGGAAATATTAGCCAGAGCAGAGAGAGAGAGAGAGAGAGAGAGAGAGAGAGAGAGAGAGAGAGAGAAATAAAAGAAATAAGATAGGAAAGGAAAAGTTAAATTATCATTGTTTTCAGATGACATGATGCTCTACATAGAAGACCCCAAAAACTCTAGAGTTAGTGAGCAAATTCAGCAGCATAGTAGGACACAAAGTCAGCACTCAAAAAATCGATAGCATTCTTGTATACAAACAGCAAACTCATTGAGAGAAATTATGGCGATGACACCTTTTACAATAGAATTAAAAAAATGAAATACTTAAGAATCAATCTAACAAAAGATATACTAGGTCTAGTACTCCTAAAAAGGAGTTTGAAGAGGATATCAGAAAATGGAAAGATACCTTTGCTTTTAGATAAGAAGAACCAATATTGTGAAAATGGCCACACACCCAAAATTGTTATATAGACTTAATGCAATCTTGATCAAAATAACATTAGCATACCTCAATGATTTAGAGAAAACATTCTGGAAATTAATTTGGAAATTGAAGAGACCTAGAATAGCAAAGGCAATCATGGGCAACGAGGGAAAGTCAGGGGCATCACAATCCCTGATTTGAAATTACACTACAAAGCTGTTGTATTAAAATCAGAATGGTAGTGGCAAAACAAAAACAAAAACAAAAACAAAACCAGACTTGAGGATTAGTGTAGCAAATTAGAAGATGCAGACACAACTACAAAGACACTCAGTCACCTTATCTTTGACAAAGGGGCCAAACACGTTCACAAGGAGGAAGATAGCCTCTTTAATAAATGGTGCTAGAAAAATTGGCTTTCCATATGCTGAAACTAAAACTGGACTCAAGTCTATCACTGTGTACTAATCTAAAGTCAAAGTGGATCAAAGATCTAAATTTTAAAAAAGAAACACAAAATCTACTGAAAAGACAGGGTAGATAGAAATCTTGACATAAGAGAAGGCAAAGAATTCATGAACAAAACACAAACTGCACAAGAAGTACTTCAAAGAAACAACACCTGGAATCTCATCTTATTAAAAAGTTTTTGCACATCAAAAGAAATCACCAACACAGTGAAAAGAAAATGCACAGAATGGGAAACAATTTTAGCTAACTATCCCTCAGACAAAGGAATTATATCTAGAACATATAAAGAATTGAAAAAACATCAGGCCCCTCAAATTCAAAGACCCAATCAAAAAATGGGCATCTGAAATGAACTTGCACTTCTCAGATGAAATACAAATTGGAAATAATTACATGAAGAAATATTCAACATCATTGGTCATTTGACAAATGTGAATTAAAGGAATGCTGAGATTCCATCTCACTCCAGAAGGAATGGCTAATATCAAGAAATCAACCAATAACAAATATTGGTGAGGCTGTGGGGAAAAAGGAAACCTTCTCCACTGTTGGTGAGAGTGTAGATTGCTACAAGTACTGTGGAAATCAGTGTGGAGATTCTTCAAAAAATCAGGAGGTCCCATTCAATCTAGCTATTTCCCTCTGGGTATTTTCCCTGAAGAACTGAACACATCATGCCTCAGTGACATATGTGCACCCATTTTTATAGCAATGCAATTTGTATTAGCTAAATTTTGGAAACAACTCAAATGGCTTTCAACCGCGGAATGGATAAAAAAGATGTGGTATTTTTATACAATGTAGTATCACTCAGCTATAAAGAAGGATAAACTTGAGGCTTTACAGATAAATGGATGCAACTAGAGACCATACTCTTAAGTGAAATAAAGCAGACTCACATGTGTAAATATTGTGTTGTCTCCCTGGTGTAAAAAAAACTTAGAGTAAATAAAATCTAAAATATACAATAAACATTGTGAAAATGAAAGGGAAAGAAAGTCTTTGAAAGGAAAGAACAGCTGGGATGGGGAAACGAGAAAAGAAAGAAGGGAAAGGTTATAAGTATATATGCATACATATATGTATGTATGTATATGTATACAAGATAGATAACTATATTACTAATCTCTGTTAGCTCATCAAAAAGAATAGTTTGTGTTTTATTTAAATGACAGTTTTTTCATGCCTAAATCTTGTAGTCTGAACAACTACTTTAAAGGTAACAATATGCAATACATTAACTAGTATCAATTTCCTATTATTTTTGTTTTGAAATTCTGTATTTTTTATTTTTTTAAAAATAAAGTAGATGTATTATGTATATGTCCCAATTCCACATGAGGAGTATAAATATTTTGTACTATAAACATGTCCTAATACAAATAAATTTTTAAAAGATATCTGCTTAAAATGTGTGTATATAAGTATTTTAACCAAATAGGAAGCATACTTATAAAAATTAGTTTTCTCATCTCTGTAACTGATCATACAGTGATAGCTGGTATTTGTAACTATCTTATTCTGCTACTCATTCTGTATTCTTTTGGCTTCCAGCAAGCACTCAGTGGGTCTTGGGATATTTGTCATCCTCCCTGGTTTGGGTTGTTGTGGTTTCTCAATGACCTTAATAATAGGACGTGATACTAGGAGATGCCCTGAGGAATGTCTTTTACTCCAAATGTATTCTTTCGTACCTCTATTGTGGAGTAGTAGACCAGTTTCATCTTGGGTCACTCCCCTACAACACTATACCTCCCTTTTTTAGCTTGTTCACTCTGACGCATGATCCCAAAATGGCCAGTGGAATATCTTAGCTTTCACTTCAATGGAATTGTTATTTCTTCTGAGAGAAGTTTCCTCCACTCTGGAGCTATGACTTTTAGGTCAGAAGAGCATAATGTTTTGGGAACTGAAGGCAAAAATGTTCTAGTAGGTCAGTAGTGATACTGGTGAATGGTCCATCCCATTTCTATTCCTTGATTCTTGGACCCATGAATCCTATCATACATTGGTCAATGATTCAGAGCATATATGCCTTCTAGGGAATCTTGGCCCAGTCAAGTGCAGGGTATTGCCACCTAGCTGGCACTGTAATTACATCTTCATAGTTCGATCAGTTTAGCTTCTTTTGAATGGTGAGGAACATGGTAGGATCAGTGAATTCCATAAGCATGAACTCATTTCTGCACTTCTTTATCCATGAGGTGTATTAAAAATTTTTGAGGTTTATTAGTACATGTGTAGTACATAATGTTTACAATCTTTGTGGGAAGTTGGCACACATATAACATATCTTAATATCTTTTTTCATTCCCTTTCCCTTCTCTCCCTCCCCCATCCACTCCTCTCTTGTTTCCTTGCTCTCCCCCATTTTTATGTATATATTTACAATAATAATGTTTACTTTCCTTGTGTGGAGTTGCTACATGTACATAACACATCCAAATTCCTTTTTTTGTTCCCTATCCCTCCCCTCCTCCCTCTCTCCATCTCTTGATCCTCTTTTCCTCTGAGAAACATCTAACTCCCTACTTCTTATTCTCTCTTATTATGCTCTGTATAATTACTCTGGATTTCTCATATAAGAGAAACCATGTGATATTTAAACTTGTGTGTCTAATTTATTTTACTTAGTTTTATGGTCTCAAACTACACCCATTTCCCCACAAATGATTCTTTTTATTTATGGTAGAGTGACACCCATTATATATTAATACCACTCGTTATCAACTCATCTGCTGATAGACATATAGGCTACTTCCAAGATTTAGCTGTTGTGAATTGTGTTGTTATAAATGTTGGTATAAATGTATCATTGTAAAGGATGTCTTTAACTCTTTTGGGAAGACACCTAAAGGGGAATAGCTAGGTCAAATGGAATTTCTAGTTTTAGTTTTTTTGAGGAATTTCCACAGTGGTTGTACTAGTTTACATTCCCTCCAACAGTGCAGGATTCTTTTTTCCCCAAAGCCTTCCTAGCATTTGTGATCGTTTGGCTTCTTGATGGCCATTCTTTCTAGGGTAAATTGGAATCTCAGAGTTGTTTTAATTCGAATTTCTCTAATGGCCAGTGGTGTTGAGCATTTCTGCATGTGTTTACTGGCAATTTCTTTTTCTTCTTCTGTGGTGTATCTATTCATTTTATCTACCTATTTTTTGATTTGGTCTTTTATTTTAGGGGGATCTAATTTTTTGTGTTCCTTATATATTATGGCTATATGTCCTCTGAAGAACTGCTGGCAAAAATTTTTTTCCAATCTGTAGATTGTCTTTTCACTGTTGGTTGTTTCTTTTGCATGCAGAAATGTTTTAATCTGATAAGCTTTCATTTATTGATTCTCAGAACTATTTCCTGTGCAACTGAGTGAGGTTCTGGTCAGAATATTCTTCCTTATACCTATGACTTCAAGAGTTTTACCTGTTTTGTCTTCCAGCAGGTTAACTGTTTCTGGTTTAACATTTAGTTCCTTGATCCATTTTGATTCTAGTTTTGTACATGGTGAGAGATACAGGTCTAGATTCAATCTTCTGCATGTGGAATTCCAGCTTTTCCCCACCATTCATCAAAGAGGTTATCTTTCTTCAAGTGTGTGTTTTTGGCCCCTTTGTCAAAGATCAAATAATTGAATGTTCTTGGGATTGTTTCTACATCCTCTATCATGTCCCATTGATTCTCATGTTTGTTTTTGAGCTAGTACTATGTGGTTTTTGAAAAATTACTGTAACTTTGTAATATAAATCCAGGTCTGGTATGGTGAGGCTTCCATCTTTACTCTTTTTTTAACCTAGGATTACTTTTGCCATCCAGAGTCTTTTCTGTTTTCATATATATTTTAGAATTGTTTTCTCCAGTTCTATAAGGAATGCTGTTGGAAGTTTTTTTTTATTTAAAGAGAAAAAAACAGAAAAAGGATAGAAATATTACAGAATTTCAAAAAAAGATAAACAGTAAGAAATCACTAGTTGATAAATTACATATAGTTCTTTTATAAATAGTTGTTCAAGTTACAAAATTAAAGCATGCAAAGTGTACAGTCAAGCAGTGAGACTGCAAACAGGTCTGTTTAACAATTCAACAAGAACTTAGAAATATGGTTATCAATTGCCTACGCACTTAAATATACATGCAGTTATATCTTTTATAGCACTTCCTATTTCCTCTTTTTTAAAATTATACATTTTTAAAATTTTAAATGTATAATTTTACAATTATACATTTTTAAAATTTTATTTAAAGAGAAGAAAAAAAACAAAACAGAGAAAAGGGTAGAAACAATACAGAATTCTGAAAGAAAGAAAGAAAAAGATAGAAAAAAAGGAAAAAGACAAAAAATCCACTAAGAAATCACTAGTTTATAAATTACATATTGTCATTTTGGATGTAGTTGTTCAAGTTACAAAGTTAAAGGATACATAGTAGACATTCAAACAGTGAGACTGCAAACAGTTCTGCTCAAAGATCCAACAAAGATTCTCCACTGTTGGTGGGAATGGTCATCTACTTTACATACTCAAACATACATGCACTTATATCCCTTATAGCACTTTCTTTTTCTCTCTTTTTTATAATAGCAATTACATATTTTGGTTTTATTACACTTATAGTTCTTATTTACTTTTTACACAAGAGATACAATATGACATTTATAACTATGATTCTTATTCATTTCACTAATGAGGATAGTCTCAAGTTGTCTCCATTTAGCTATGAAGGCCTCAAGATCACCCTTTTTTATAGCTGAGCAATGTTCCATTGTATAAAAATGTCACATCTTTTTCATCCACTCTGCAGTAGATGGGCATCTTGGTTGCTTCCAAGATTTAGCTATCACAAATTGTGTTGCTATGAACATGGGTGCACATATATCACTGTGATATGAATTTTTCAGTTCTTCTGGGAAAATACCCCAGAGGGGAATAGCTGGGTTGAATGGAACTTCCAATCCTAGTCTTCTGAGAATTCTCCATATGGATTTCCATAGTGGTTGCACCAGTCTACATTCCCACCAACAGTGGAGCAGTGTTCCTTTTCCCCCGCAGCCTCACCAACATTTGTTATTGGTTGATTTCTTGATGGCAGCTATTCTTTCTGGAATGAGATGAAATCTCAGTGCTATTTTAATTTGCATTTCTTGAATGATCGATGATGTTGAACATTTCTTCTTGTATTTATTTGCCATTTGTATATCTTCATCTGAGAACTTTGTGTTCATCTCAGATGGAGAGGGTCTTTGAATTTTGGGGGCTTGATGTTTTTCAATTCTTTATATGTTCTGGATATTAGTCCTTTGTCTGAAGGGTTGCTGGCTAAAGTACTTTCCCATTCTGTGGGTTTTCTTTTCCCTCTGTTGGTGATTTCCTTTGATGTGCAGAAACTTATCAATAATACGAGATCCCAGTTGTTGATTCTTTGAAGTGTTTCCTGTGCAGTTTGCATTTTGTTCATGAATTCTCTGCTTACCCCTATGTCTCCAAGACTTCTACCTACCTTGTCTTCTAGTAGATTTAGTGTTTCTGTTTTAATATTGAGGTCTTTGATCCATTTAGACTTTAGTTTTGTGCATGATGATAGGCTTGGATCTAGTGTCAGTCTTTGGTATGTGGAGAGCCAATTTTTCCAACACCATTTATTAAAGAGGCTACCCTTTTTCCAGTGGACATATTTAGCCCCTTTGTCAAATATCAGGTGGCTGAGTGTCTTTGTAGTTGTGCTTGTATCTTCTAATCTTTTCCATTGATCCTCAGGTCTATTTCTTTGCCAGTACCATGCTGATTTTATCACTGTGGCTTTATAGTACTGTTTCAAGTCAGGAATGGAGATGCCTCCTGCCTTGCTTTTGTTGCCCAGAATTGCCTTTGCTATTCTAGGTTTCTTCTGTTTCCAAATGAATTTTAGGAGTGTTTTCTCTAGATCTGGGAGGTATGTCAATGGTTATCACTGATATGTACTGGCTCGGCTGTGCCGTGTTATGTTCCAGTTGTTTCTTTCTGCTTTTCCCCTTGTTTAATTGCTTATCCTACCTGGAAATTTTTTTCTGTTGTTGTTTTGGGGATTGTGGTCATTTTTATCTCTGTCTAGTATGTCTTTAAGTACTCTTTCTAGGGTTGGTTTTGTGGATGTGAATTTCTTCGGTTGTTATTTGTCATGGAAGTATCTTGTTTCTCCATTAAATTTGAATGGAAGTTTTGTTGCGTACATCAGTCTGGGTTGAAAGTTGTTTTATTTCAGGGCTTGGAATATCTCACTCCAAGCTCTTCTTGACTTGAGGGTTTGTGCTGAAAAGTCTGCCATGTTTCTAATGGGCTTTCATTGATAGTTGAGTTGTGTCTTTTCTCTGACAGCTTTTAGTATTCTGTTTTTATGCTGTATGTCTGAGATCTTAATTTTTATGTGTCTGGGTGTGGATTTATGTTGATTGTGACTGTTTGGTGTTCTATATGCCTCACTTATCTGCATATCAGATTCTTTCCCCATGTTTGGGAAATTTTCTGCTATTATTTCTGTAAATACGTATGTCATTTGCCTGGACTCCTGTATCTTCACTAATGCCCATTTTTCTTATATTGTTAGTCCTGGCATCATCATGAAGCTTCTGGATTTTCATTTCATGCTGCTTTGTTATTTTTAAAAATTGTATCCTTTTCTCATCACTAATTGTGATCCTGTCCTCAAGGTCCGAAATCCTATCCTCAGCTTCTTTTAGGCGGTTTTGCATGCTTTCAATAGAATTTTTTGTTTCTTGGATGTCTCTTTGAGTTTGTTTCATGAATTCTGCTTGTTTTCTATATTGTTCATTGAAGGTTTCAATCAGTTTCTCATGTTCCTGTACTTTGTTTTCTATTTCTTCTTTAGCTGTGCTCAGCAACTCCTTTACTAAGGTGGTTATTTCTATCTTTACTTGGGAGAGTACTTCTAATTTGATTTCTTCTATAGCCTGATGGAGTTGTTTTTTATTTCACTTGCTATCTTTTCAGAGAATCCCAATGTGTTACTTTTGGGGTCCTCTATTTCAATGTATCCTGTACTTGCTTCTGGTGAACTATATGTTTGAGACTGCATCTTGCTTTTTCATTTTGTCATTTTTACTCTGCCTGATGTTTTCTCTGTGTAGGAGGGGATCACACACACTCTTTTCAGACTCACCAAGGTCTTACAATTAGATGGAGGGGGTTTTACTCCTGTCCCTGTTTACCCACTGTACACCTCTATTTTAGGGGCATAATCACCACACTGACTGTTACCCACTGCAGTCCAAGGTTCACTGCCTGGGAGCTAAGTTCCAAGTTTTTTCACATTGACTGGAGCCTGCTGAGGACTTCTGATGTTCCAGGTGGGAGGGTGGGCCCGCTGTTGGAAGTTTGATTGGGATTGTATTAAATCTGTATATCATTTTTGGAAGTATGGCTACTTTTACCATTTTAATCATGCTTATACAGGAATAGGGAATATCCCTGCAGGGAAGTGAATTTCTTGATTTTAAGCAATGTTGTGTGGAATACCATGACAATGTATAGGCACTGTATGAATCCATGGTAGTTTTGGCAGAATTATGTGCAGGTCAAGCAACTATACCCAGGAAGACTGTATTCTTATGAGGACATGCTTTTACCATGGTGGAAGTAATCCTGTATAATCAACATGCCACCAGATTGCAGATGGATCACCCTGGGGAATGGTGTCAAATCAAGTACTCATTGTTGGTCTCTGTTTCTGGCAGACTGAACATTTGACAGTAGCTATAGCCACGTCAGCCTCCATAAGTAGAAGTTCATGTTGCTAAGTCCATGCAAAATCTCCATCACTCCCACCATGACCATTTTGTTCATGAATCAATGGGCAATGACAAGAGTGGCTGAGGGAAGAATTTGACTGCTGTCCACAGAATTGTGTCTCTAATCCATTTGATTTTTAAAGTTCTTTTCTGCTGAGGTCATCGTTCAATCATCATTTATGGGCCTTATTATGTATATACCACTTCCATTTTATGATAGACTATTGCTGTGCACATGCAACTCTATGATTTGGTTGGTCAGAGAGCACCCAGTTCACGATAGGCAGCTTAAATTGCGTAGTAAAATGATGTCTCATGGTGACATATTCAGTTTTCACTAAGGTGCAGTAGGACACTGGAGCTGTTCCTCAAAGAGAGAGTAGTTGTCTGAAGGTAAGTGTAGAACTTTGCTCTAAGATATTAAGGGCCTCCACTGTGATTCACTATGGGACCTTCCAGAGGCTCCAAATAGCATCTTTATCTGGCAGTGATACCTCAAGAACCAAAAATGCTCAAATGTATCATATAGAGTTACTACATTCCTTATATTTCACAAGTGGTAAATTAATATAATCAAATGGGTATATTTTGCATATTCCTTTATACTGTTTACACTGCAGGCCATCAGTACTCTATATTATCAGAAGGAGAGATCATGACAACTTTAGGTTTCATCAAATTATAGATCCAATTACAGGAACCACTAAACTGATTAGAGAAATCCATGTTTATATTTCTGTTTCTTTAAAACCACTCTTGATAAAATCTTTATTAGTTAGAGTTCAATATAAGAACAGAAGCAAGGAATATATATGCATAATTATACAAGGGGATTTATTAGATAGGATTGCAGGATTAGAGACAGGAGGGTTTACAATGATTGCTGTTAGAGAATTGGAGGGTGCAATAGCTGCTTAGTCCAAGAAGATGAAAGCCACAGAAAGAGATTAAGGATGCAGCTTTCTACAGCCAAAGGCTTAGAAGCTTACTGTGGAGTCCTTGGTACAATTTTGTGCTGGAAGGCTGAAGAAATTAAACACAGATGTCCATGGGTGATGGCAAAAACAAATTCTCTTCAAAATGGGGATACTTTCTTATTTTCCTATAGGTCGGGGCCAACCAGAAGCAAGATGAATCTTTCCACCTCAGTTTGGTGGCCTATATGTCAGTCATCCAAAGACACACTCAGGACATGTTCTGCTAATCTTTTGCACTTTTCTTAACCACTCAAATCAACATATCATGATCAATGATCATAGTTGTCTCCCCCTTTCCTTGATTTTCCTGTGATTTCCATGGTCATGCCTTCTCAGTCTTCCTCGTGGCTTCTTCCTTGAATCATTCCTGAAGACAGGCATCTTTGCATGGTTTATACATAAAATGTCTCCCAAATTCTTACACGCTGGGCAGGTGATTGGTTTATGGGGGAGCCATAGGTGACATGCCATTAGGAGATGGCGTCTAGTCAGAAAAGGTAGGTCATAGAGGCATGACCTGAAAGGTTGAATCTCCCTCCTTACTCCTTCCCTGACTTTCTCTGCTTCTTGGGCACCATGAAGTGAGTTTTCCTCCACCAGTTCCTTGTGTCATTCCACCTTGCCTTGGATCCA
Organism: Hydrochoerus hydrochaeris; assembly: GCA_004027455.1. Taxonomy (NCBI): domain Eukaryota; kingdom Metazoa; phylum Chordata; class Mammalia; order Rodentia; family Hydrochaeridae; genus Hydrochoerus; species Hydrochoerus hydrochaeris. The sequence goes on along the minus strand of PVLA01007304.1, from coordinate 41,305 downwards.
GAATACTATGTGCTGAAACATAAACCAAAAGAAACCTCTCTTCCCTTAAATTTCAGGTGTTGGGTATTTTGTCTGAGCAATGAATAAAGTAACTGAGACAGACCTCAATCTGATATTGGTCCATGGCCTGTTAAGATCTGGGCCACACAGCAGGAAATGGGGGGGGCATGTAAGCAAAGATTTAGCTGTGTTTATAGTTATTTCTTATTGCTTGCATTACCACCTGAGCTCTGCCTCCTGTCAGATCAGTTGCAGCATTAGATTCTCATAGGAGCATGAACCTTGCTGTGAACTGTGCATACAGGAGATTAGGTTGTGCATTCATTATGAGAATCTAAGGTGGAGATGAGGCAGTGATACTAGTGTAAGAGGGCAGCTGCAAATATAGATTGATACTATCAGTGAAGATGGACTTCACAGGGACTGTAATAAGTCAGTTGTTTGCAGACTGATGTGAAAACCCTATCAATGAGTTTCAATTGACAATTAAGTTGTGTTTGGTGGCAGGCTTTCTAGTGGCAAGTAAGTTGATGTACTGTAATTATACAGCTGTGTCTGGTGACAAGAACACAAGTTCAGGGCTTCCACTGATTCTGCATTATGGTGGGTTGTACAATTATGACATTATATATTTCAATATAATAATAATAAAGTACACAATAAATGTAATGATCTTGAATGATCCTGAAACCATCCTCCTACTCTGAGCCTGTGGAAAAGTTATCTTCCATGAAACTAGTCCCTGGTGTCAAAAAGTTTGGAGACTACTACCTTAAAGGTCAGTGTTTTTGTTTTCTCATCATTCTGCCTGGATTTCTGCTTTTTCTCAATGTATATACAGTTCCTGGGGGATCTTATTTAGGTCTGAGGCTTTAGGCACCTTCATATATGGACTAGTTGTGTCTTTCCCCACCTCATACCTAAGGCACACCTCCACTTGAGTGCTCCACAGCTCTGCAAAATGTGCCTAAGCCTCAATTCATATTTTCTCCAAACTTGTTTTTCTTCCCAGGCTGTCTGAGTAAATTACACCTTCAATCTAGAAAGTTGCTCCATAACTTGCATGTCTTCCAATATTCCTTCCTCTTCATGCCCACATCTGAACAACTATGAAGTCAACCTGCATATCTCTCTTATGGCCATACCTTCTTCACTCTAAGGGGTGCTGTCCACTCTGAGCTCGGGTCCTTCTAGTTCATATGATGACAGCACTTTCCTCAGTGTTCTTTTCTCTAACATTGGTCCTCTTTAATTTTTCTTCTACTTCATCATTGGAGTGCTTTTTTCTTTTTTAAAAATTGTAATGAATCATAGAAATAAACATTAGCACATTATTGTGGTAAAATTTTTGAGCAAAACTGTTGAGTAAGAAATGAAATCCTCTTTTCCCAAACTCCACTTGTATCCAAAGGTAACCACTTTGAACAATTTGGTGTTCACCTTTCTGGCTCTTTTTTTTTTTTTGTACCAGGGATTGAACTCATGACCTCGCGCTCAGCAGGCTGAGCTAAATCCCCAGCCCACCTTTCTGGCTTTTTTCCTATGCATTTTAACACATACCTATAGGTTCATAAACAAAAATATAGGATTATATTTTAACATAAATGAGGTAATACTGTTCACTGAACTTCACTTTTTCTTGTATTATATTTTAGTGTATTTTCTATATCAGAATATACATGTCCAAAATTGTTTCAAGCTGTTGCATAACTTTACATAGTATGAGTTTAATTTTCTTTTCTCCTGTTCATGAACATTTAGATTATGTTCACTTTTTGGCCATTACAGAAAATGCTGCCATAAAAATTTTGTATGCATATTATATCATAGTTGAGAATGTGTTTCTGTTGGATGGATACTGAAAAGTGGAACTGCCAGGTCAAAGAGTGTATGCTTCTAAGATTTCAGTAGATATGCCAAACTGCCTTTCAAAAAGCTGTGGCTAATTTATATTTCCATAAAGAATGTTTCCTGACATTCTGCTACCAATACTGGATGTTTAACATGTGTAATTATCATTTTTAAAAAATCCAGCTGCTGCCTTTTAACTCCATTTGTCTGATCAGTAATAATACTGAGCACATGTTTAGTCTGAAGAGTTTTGGTAAAATTGTGTTTTCTTTTTGCCTATTTTAAGTTGTTTGTCTGTATCTTATTGATTTTTAGGAGCTGTTATAAATATTCAGTCTTTTAAAAAATCTTTAAAGGCATTTTCTATTGCATAAACATTTAACATTTTTGTATGATCAATATGTATCATTTGGGTCAATAAAAACCTTTCCCTAGATTATATGAAAATTATCTTGTATTTTCTTAGGATGCTTTTATAGTTTTGCTTTAACACTTCACTTTTTACACAGTGTAATGTTGTGAAACATAGCATGTAGGGATCTAATTTTGTTTCCAAATAGTCAGCCAGTTGTACTGGTGCCATTTGATCATAACAGTAATTAGAAATATGTGGCTGTTTCTAGAATTTCTCAGCCTTTGTTGACTATGTTACATGTTTAATTTATTAAAGCTTTATGTTTTGAAAACCTGGTAAGCCAAAGGCTTTCTGGTTCTTTTTCAAATGTGTTCTTACATATTTTCTCTTCTAGATGAACTTTGTAAACAGCTTGTATGTTCCCTGAAGAATCATACTTGCATCTTGATTGAGGTTATACTGAATTTACAGATTAACTGAGTGGTTTTACAATTTTGAGCTTTTCCATTCAGAAGCTTATTTGTTCACTTTTTCAAATCTTCTTTAAGGTATCTTTTAGAAAAACTTTGTATTTTCACTTACATAGGTTTTATACATTTTCTTTTTAACAGGAAAATAGAAACACATACATACAAAATGAAATACATGCCTAAGGCAAGGGAGTATTACAGTTAAAGACCCTCATGTGGAGTTTAAGAGACAAAGGTTGTGGCTTCTGGGGCTTCTGGGGAGCAGAGAGGTAACCCAATCTATGGACCCAGTCTGTAGAAAGGGGTGTGTGTGCATAGTGAACAAGTGTTCTGTTATGCAGATGAAGTCTCCTAGGTGTCAGCCACTTGCAGTAATTTCTATCCGGGATCTGTACCATACCCAATCCCTCTGCTTCCTCGTCCTTTTTTTTTTTTTTCCCCTTGAGACAAGATCTTACTAATGGTGTTCAGGTTGGCCTCAAACTTACTATATATAGCCCAAACTGGCTTAAACTCATGATCCTCCTGTCTCAGCCTCCAGAGTGCTGGGATCATAGGCATTCACCAACACACCTGGCTAAATTTTATTTTGTTTTGTTTCTAACCTCCAGGTTTATCAGGGCAATCAGTGGCCCCAGACTGGTTCTGTTTCTCTCCAGATTGACACTGTGATAGGCATTGTCCTGACTGTAATTCTGAGTCTAGTTCTAAAAGACAGTGGTCTTATAAGCTAATGTTCTGTTAATAAATTTCTTTATTGTTTAAGTTAGCCAGGTTGATTTCTGTTACTTCCAACTAATAATTCTGATACAGTACATGCTGTCATAGTTCATTTTTAAACAGTGTGTAATTGAATTTTTATTTCCACTTTCTCCTAGGAGTTCTCTAGAAGGATGTTTTCAAGTCAATAAATATTATGTGGCCAGTTAATGTGACTTCAAATGTTTCTGATTTTTGGAGTTTATTGAACTTTTTACTTTTGACCTACTTTATGGCACATTTTATTACTGATCTAAAAATATATTTTTGATTTGTGAGTATGAAGTTTTGTTTCTGAATCTATTCATATTTTGTTAATTTTACTTTATATTTCAAAGTGTTACCAATATTCATGGTCAATTTTAACTTTTATTAGTATAAAATTTTTTTGTCCCATTTACTGTTTTTAAACATTTTTCCTGTTTTATTTAATATTATTATTATACTTTTTTGTTAGCAAATATGCATTTCTGTATTGCTATTTATATTTTTCTTTGTAAATGTTTTTCTTCTTCTGCATGAATTTCTGTCTTTTACAGGGAGATTTAACATATTTGTGCTTGCTATGATTTTGGACATGGTTGATTATATGCCTATTACTTTATTTTATAAATACCATTATTTCTTGATATTTTCTGTTTTGAAGTCTTTTGTTTGATTTGTCACTTTTTAATTCAAGTTTTACTTTTGTTAATTATTATCCTTAGCTTTTATCTCATATATGTAAACAAACAAGTCCCTTCAACCTTTAGAGTAGCATTGTTCAATACAAATTTCTGTGATAAATGGAAATATTCTATATTTTAGCACTGTCCACTGGCTCCATGTGACTAAGTGCTTGAAATATTACTGGGGCTACTCAGAAACTACAGTTTTCATTTTATTTAAATAATATAAGTTAGTCACACATAGCCTCGTTTGACTACTACTGTATTAACACCTGGGATGCCACAGCAAAATACCACAGAATGGTTGGCTTAACAATATAAATGTATTTTTCCATAGTTCTAGAGGTGGAAGTCCAGGCTTATGGTGTCAGCAGGTCTGGTTTCTTCTGAGCCCTCTCCCTTTGACTTGCAGGTGGCTTCCTTCTCTTTGAGTCTTTATATAATCATATTTTGTGTGCTCACATCCTTGGCATATTTTTCTAAGTCCTACTTTTTTCTTTAAGGACACCAATCAGATTAGATTAGGGCCCATCCTAACAGCCTCATTTTAACTCAGTCACCTTTCCAAGTATACTATCTTCACATGCGGTCTCATTCTGAGCTACTGCAGGTTAGGGATCTAACATAAACTTTATGAGAATGTAATATACCCCAAAATAATCACATTAGACAACATAGATGCATAGTTAATCCTTATTTATTTTTTCCTCTTCAGATACATTGCTGTTAACAGTAGGACGTTTTAACTTTTATTTTCCTCTTCCTCACCATTATTTGCCATATTGTGATTTTTATCTTCCAATTTTTTCTTGAGTTTTCATTACCAATTATTAGGCTCTGAAAATTTCCAGGTTTGTTTGTTCATCCTTTTTTCTTGTTTGCCATATATTCCTCTTTCTTGAATTCATTTCTCTGTCACAGTACTACCTTCAGGTAATTCTTTTAGACAGGAGTTTAAGGAGTAGGTATAGAATTTTAAGTTAAAAATTATTAATTTGAAGACATTGTATTCACTGTCTGTTCCCCACTTAGATCCCCTGTACCAGTCAAAGTATTCATTTCTCAATTTTTGTGACCCTTAGCTGCCTATAGCTCACCACTGCCCACCCCTCTGGAAACTGCTCCCTACTCAATGAAAGCTAACTCTCCGCATAAATTACCTACTTCCCCAGTCTCCAACTGAATGCTGGATAATGGGAGTGTACAAAAGGTTTTTCTAATTGTTTCAAGTTAGAAATGAGTCTTTAGGGGTGCTCTCTGTTCCAGAATTTTCTGTAGGATCAGGCTGAAGCTAGATGCTTGCCATTGCATTATCTCTTAGTTTCCTAACCGTAGTCTGTTTCCTGTCTTCTTTCTCTTGGTAGAGCATTCCCTTAAAAAGTCACGCCTAGGTTATGCTCATGAAAACCTTACCCAAGCCAGAAGCATTTCAGTATTTTCCACTATTTCATGTACTCATGCTTAGAACAAGAGCCAGTGCCCAGCACAGTATCAGAAAATGTTCTCAAATTATCATCTGAAGTCATCTTCCTTGGGCATCATGCTGATCTCTTTACATGTTGTCTCAAAACATAACTTGTAGTTTTGAAATTAAAACTCCTAATCTTGACTTTAAGGCTTAATTATTCTAATGGCTTCTTCACATTACTCCTGTCTGTCTTTATTTTAAAAATCTACTTTATGATCCCCAATACATTTTTTAACAATTAAATTTTATACTAGTACTACATTACTTGTTCTTCTTCTCTGGAGCAGAATTTTGTGGACTTATAGCTCTTTATGTCAGTTAGGACTTACTACCTTGTTAGATACATATTATTCAATCACTAAATTTATATAATTTTACATAGAAAGTTAAAAGGATTACATTTGGACACAGATCCTCTCTTGGAAGTCTTTCCTGTCTTCATTATTATAGGATCACTTATCCCTGTTTAGAATTTCTACTTCTGTAGCAACAGATTATTATAAAGTAAAGAGGATAATATAGTCTTTACTTTGAACAACTGTAACAAAAGAGTTCCGAGAAGAAAACTTATAGTTGCAAAATTAGGAACAAAAGGAATGAGTCATGCAGGGAGAAACAGGATGGAGAAAGGTAAGTCATTTCCAAGAGTGCTAATAGTATTATTGTACATGAAGATGATTAAACTAGCCAGCTGGATCCAGAAGCTTACACATTAGTAATGTGCTAAACTTCAGAAGCTGAAGACAAAAAGCATGAGGTCAGTCCCAGAAGCCTTTGCTGGTTTCAGAGCCATGCCCTCTTTTTGACCAGTGAGGGCAGGAGTCTAGAAGTGATTTCCTCAAGGATTCGCAGTATCATTAAGTTTCCAACAAGCTTTTACTTGAGAGATGCCTGAGGTAACTTTTTCTTTAATTTGTAAAAAGTATTCACTATTTAAGCAGTGACAAATCAAAACTGACCAGCAAAGAAGGGAGAAAATAATGTAATCAAAAACAAGCTTCTCTTTGGAGAATCTAAAGAAAGTGCAGGACAATCTTCAGCAGATAGAGTTCAATGAATATAAAACTTTATGTGACAAATTTTAAAAATATGCTAGATACCATCAAACAGACTATTTTGTCATAGAGCATGCTCACTTCTTAAAAGTGTAGAATTTTTTTTAATTAGAAAAAGGAATGCTAAAGACCATACCTGAAATTCAAAACTCAGCCGCAGGGGCACAAAGCAATGTGGTTGGGGCTGGGGAAATACTGCAGAGCCAGTCCTGGACTTTTTGGGTCTCAGGGACTATAGCTGTGAACTATGGAGATTAAGTAGTAACAATGATTATCTTTTATGGACTGGACTCAGAAACCTCATAGTTCTCAATAAAAACAAAAGTTCTGATTGTTCTCTATATTGCTAGTTGGAATTTTTCATATCCTGATTATTGTTTAAGTCAACTATAGTTCTTTATATATTCTAGATTCTAGTCCTTTGCTGGTTTTACATGTTTCAAATATCTTTGCTCTATGTCTTGCCTTTTCATTTGCTAATGCTGCTTTTTGATGATCAGAAGTTCTTACCCAGGGCAGTATTAGGAATTTTTCTTTGCCTTGAGGTCACATATATAATCTCTTTTTCTTTATTTTTAAAGTTTGATGTTTTTCTTGTTACATTTAGATCTTTATCTGGGACTGATTTGTATACACAATGTGATAAAAGTTACAATTTAATTTTTCATTTGAATGTCAGTCTCAGACACATTCTAAACACTTTCTTGTATTTTCCTAATCATCTCTCCTCACTGTGAATTGTCTGTATGTGACTGTATCCTATCTGGACTCTCTCATTTGTTCTATTTGACTATTCCCAAACAAATAACTTATCATTTTATTTTCTTTAGCTTCATAATAGATCTGTATCTGTTGAAACAAATTCTTGTGATCCATTATTTTAGCTGTCAGAAATTAATGTTAAATTTTATCAAATGATTTTTTTTCCTCTTCTTGGTGATCTAGTAGTTAGGATTCTACACTCTCATATGATTGTTTTTATACCTACTGAGACACTCAGATTGTTTTCTTTACTCTTGTTCACATAGTGCATTGCACTCATCAGTTTTTCTAATATTAAAATAACTTTTCATCCTGGAGGAATCTAGTTTTCTCCTTGTATCAGTTACTTGTTGCAGGAAAACAAACAACTAGAAGTCTCAGTGCCATAGAACATAAGCAACTATTCCCAGTAATCTTGAGTCACTTGGGTGTTGACTGACCTACGCAGATCATGCTGAAGAAGTTGGTGCAGCTCCGCCTCTTACTGCAGGCAGGCAGTTGAGTTCAGGTACCTGTGTTCTATGCATCTATCACCATTCTTAGATTAGCAGGCGGCAAAAGGCATGTAGTTCTCAAGGCATAGCAGAGGTATCATCAAAAACTCACAATGATCCAAAATTATGTTCTTTTTTAATTTTTATTTTTATTAGTGCATGTTTGTAGTACATGGTGATTATGTTCATTGTGGGGAATTGGTATATATATATCTAGATATGAATCATATCTTAATTCTTTTCATGCCCCTTTCTTCTCCCATCCTTCTGCTCCCTTTCATCTCTTGGTTCCCTTCCTTTTTGCAAAACATCTAGTATGTTCTAATCTATCATCCCATAACAACTTTGAACTGATTTCTTAGCTTGAGATTTATTGAACCTTGCAGTTAGTATGAATTTGGCCTGCAAAACTGCATGAGGACAGGCTTATGGTTAAGAACTTTTAGGGAAGATTTCTGCCCTTTTCAGCACTAAATTTCTAGGTGGGAAATTTTGCTTTCAATTCTTTGCATGACAAAACTTATTTTTTTTTCCTTGACTCTTTCACTGAAGTTGTGCTCCTTTGAAGTTTTAGCTTTGAGGAGGGATATTTTCTAGTAATCCTCTTATCATGAGTGAATTGTAGGCTCTGTTTTCATTATTGTGTAGCTTTACAGGTTGGGCAAAACCTAGGATACAGATTGTTCACTTTGGCAAATACCCATTGAGGCAAAAGGTAGCTCTATTTCTTTGATTACCTTTGTGAGTTCAGATTTGCCCTGAGGTTTCCTTTTCTAATTAGGCTGATAATAAGTGTATGCAAAAACATTTTTACTGTACTTTACTCATTTTATTTCAATGTATTTTGTGTAGGAGGGCCAAGCAGGGAGATTTATTTGCCATTTGACTGGAAATAAAAGTACAGATATCAATTTGAAATTATATTGCAGAAAACTTTCTTAATACTGAATAACTCTACACTATTTGTCAATTACAAAGTAAAATGTCTGAAAATTCCTCTTAGAGTGAGCAAATAGTAAGTGTAGTTAGTAAACATATTGTAAATGTATGAGTAATGAGACAAACCAATATTTGATCAGAGTTTTAATGAGAAATATACATTTGAACTTAATTAATTATCAATATTCTTGATTGTATAATAGAGAGAACTAGGGCTTTGTGGGATGAAATATTTTATTTTGCCACTCAACACTTTCTAAAGATTTTCTAACAACCTGAAAGCTTTCTTGGCAATTGAGCACATTTAAAGTAAGAAGAGGTTGACAAAGTTCAACACCCATTCATGATAAAAATCTTGCAGAAAATTGGGATAGATGATCTTTATTTCAATCTGATAAAAGCCATCTATGACAAACCAATAGCCAATATCATACTTAATGGGTAAAAACTAAAAGGTTTCATTCTAAAATCAGGAGCAAGATAGGGATGTCCACAATCAACACTTCTATCCAATGTAGTTTTGGATACTTAGTATAGAAGCTGGATAAGAGAAAGAAGTGAAAAATAGATATAGGAAAGGAAGAAATTAAATTTTTATTTGCACATGACATAATACTTTATATAGAGGACCCCAAAATTCCACTAAAAAGTGTTTAGGTTTAATAACCAATTTTAATAGCATAGCTGAATACAAAATCAACACTCAAAAATCAATAACATTACTGTATACAAATAACAAAGTCACTGAGAGAGAAATTAGGAAAACCACATCTTTCATAATAGCATCAAAAAATGAAATACTTTGGAATAAATCTAATAAAAGAAGTAAAATATCTTTACATTGAAAATTGCAGTACTCTGAAAAAGGAGATTGGAAAGGATATAAAAAAATGCAAAAAAAAATTCCTTTTTCTTATGTAAGAAGAACCAACATAGTGAAGATAGTCATACACCCAAAATTGTTGTACAAATTTAATGTAATCCCAATCAAAATGCCATTAGCATACCTGATAGAACTAGACAAAGCATTCCTAAAATTCATTTGGAACTAGAGGAGACCTAGAATAGCAAAAAAAAAAAAAAAATTCTGGGCAACAAAGACAGGTCAGGGGTATCACAATCACTGACCTGAAACTATACTACAAAGCCTCTGTTATTAAAAATAGCATGATACTGGCAAAAACAAACAAACTGACCTGAAGATCAATGAAACCATAGGAGATGCAGATATAACTACAGATACATTCAGTCATCTTATCTTTGACACAGGAACCAGACACATTCACTGGAAGAACGATAGCCTTTTTAATAAATGGTGCTAGAAAAACTGAATTTCCACATGCCAAAGACTAAATCCAGACATGTCTATCACTGTTCACTAAACTGAGATCGAATGGATCAAAGATCTAAATATTAAAACAGAAACACTAAATCTGCAGCAAGCGAGAATAGGTAGAAGTCTTGAAGATACAGGTATAGGCAAAACTTTATGAACAAGACCTGATTGCACTGGAAATATTACAAAGAATGAATGACTGGCATCTTATCCTATTGAAAAACATTTTTATGTCAAAGGAAATCACCAAGAGAGTGAAAAGACAACACACAGAGTGGAAAAAATTTTTATTCCTTTGATCCTCAGACAAAAGACTAATATCTAGAACATATAAAGAATTGAAAAAGAGACTTCCCAAATTTAAAGACCCAATCCAAAAATGGGCATCTGAAATGAACACTTTTCAGATGAAGAAATAAAAATGAAAAATAAATGTATGAAAAAATGTTCAACATCACTGATCATTTGAGAAATGCAAATTAAAGCAACTCAGATTCCATATCACTACAAAAAGAATAGCTATTATCAAGACATCAAGGAATAACAAATGCTGATGGGAATGTGAGGAAAAGGAATTTTTCTCCACTGTTGGTGGGAATGTAGACTGGTGCAACTATTGTGGAAATCAGTTTGGAGATACCTCAGAAAATGAGGACTAGAGCCCCTTGTTCATAGCTATTCCCCTTGTTGGTATCTTCCTGGAAGAATTAAAAACATCATCCCACAGAAACACATGTGTACCCATCTTTATAGCAGGAAAGTTTATTAAGCTAAATCTTTCAAACAATCCAAATGCCCTTCAACCTTTGAATGGATAAAAAGATGTGCTTTTTTTATCAATAATAAAGAAAGATAAACTTAAGACATTTCTAGGTAAATGGATGTACCTTGAGACCATGCTTGAACAGATTGGCTTGAATATATAGTCTGCACTTTACATCTTTGGGTTTTTCATCTTTAGATTTGGATCAACATGTCATTGACCTTGTATATAAGTCTTTGTCAATGGAACTAAGCTAAATTTTGTAGGATTATTATCATGCAAAAGAATTACAGATTCTTTTAGGATTTAATTTAAGCATGGACTAAATGACAATTGCATAGTTTGAAATCATCCAAGAGTACCTTAAATTTAACATGAAGATTTTTCAAAATATTATTTTCCTATATGAGGACCCAGACTACATGTGATCCTTGTGTACATGGCATGTCTTTTCATTTCTGCTCCGCGTTAGTTATTTTTTCTTTTATATTCTTCACAAGCAGTCTTGTGAAACTTCACTAGAGGAGAGACTTCACTAGCAGACTTGTGGCTCAGTGTTGGAATAACTACTTCCAGGACACAGCAGCTCTCTCTCTTTAGACTCTTTACCAGGTGTAAAGTACCTTGAGTTTCCATAGCACTTTTAACTTCTTCAAAGCCTGTTTATAACATTTATAGCTACATCTCTGTGATACTACCCATCTTTTAGAGATGCAAATAATGTCTCTGTGGTGTTAAATGCTGATGTAAAAACTGCATATTTCTCCACTAGTTTGCACTGCTTTCTTTTTCTGTGAAATTATATGGGTGCACAAATTATCTTGAAACCAACACAGATCAAGAATTTGGATGGCTGAGTGATATACCTGAGTGATTGTTCACTCTGTGGTGTGGACAGAGGGTTGTAGGAGCATTAATTTGTTCAGAGAAAGTTTTTGTGTGAGTTTACATATTTTGTGCTCAGCCCTTGAAATTCTGGGAATGAGCCAATTTCCGTAATGACTTTAGACCATCACACTGTGTTACTTCTTTTTCAAACAATTGGGCAGTCTGTTCATTTAATTTATAATAGATGTTTTCTTAAGCTTCTATTGCTGTCTGTGGAATAATATCCTTATGTAAAATTTTTAATTTTAAAATTAAGCTTTGAGCTCTTAAGCAAACAACCCACAAGACTAATTTGTTAATAGCAAAGTAAACATATCTCTAGAGTAGAAAAGAGGATTTCTTTTAAATCATGTGCTTCATCTGTAACTAAATTCACAAATTAACCCAATGGATACAATAATGTTGTACAATATTTGGGGGAAGAAATAAAGAATAAATCATTTACATATTCTTCTGATAGTTCCTATACAGACTTTTCAAAAGGTGAGATATTTTCCATTATGTATTTGACAGAGTCCTGCTTTTTCTATTTGTGAAAAAATTTCTGATGTAAACTTTAACCCAGTTTTGTGGCATATTTTTTCATAGTTTTGTTCTTCAAATCTATTTTATTCTTTAGTTTTTCATTAAGGAATATACACAAACTACAGTGTTCTTTGTTAATAAGACTGATTTCAAAATCAGTTTTGGATTAATGAATTTTCTTTAATCCTTAGAGAATTCTTATCCTCCAGAACAGATATGTTTGTTTTACTTTTTCTTGATTATGATGCTATAACTCAGGACTTCAAACCAGAATATTCAATAGACCTCACTATTTTATGCTTCTGCACTTCTATTCAAATGATTCACTAAAATCATTCCTGGCTTGAATTTTTGCAGCAGAAAAGTAACAAGATGATGTCATCAACAGGACAAGAGGGACCTGGAATACTCTTATCCTCAATTAAGGGGTGCTGGACTTTAGTGTCTAGGTCAGCAAAGAGGATTTAGAGAGGACTAGGATCATTAATGACTATTAACTCATTGAATGGAGGTTGTTTGTATTCTGTTTCATGTGGTACTGAAATGCTGAATTTTAGAACATACTGAAGTTCTAATCATTTTTCTGCTGTTTGGATAAATTGGATAAATAATTAAATATTTCTGAAATTTGTATTCTTAGCTCATAAGAATAGTAATAATATTTTTCAGAGTCATTCTGTGTGCCAGTTAGCTGTTGTTAAGTAACAAAACATCCCAAAACTTGGGGGCTGAAGACAACAATTTATTTGCTCACAGTTTGGAATGGGTTCAGTCAGGCTGTTCTATTGGGCTTTCCTGGAATTAGTCCTGCAGAAATAGTGGTCAGAGGCTTGACTGACTTTGGATGATCCAAGAGTGCCTTGTTTTCACCTGGTGGTTAGCTGGAATGTCAGCAGAATATTTCAGTTTTCTTTGTGGCTGCTTCAGAGACTGGGCTTTTTATGTGGCAGTGACAATAATCCCAGGAAGGCAAGTCCCAGTGGGTTTCTTTTTTTTTTTTTTTTACTTTTGTTGGCATCTTGTTGGCTAAAGCAAGCCCAAGGTCAGTGAGGAAGGGAAATATGCCAGATGGAGAAGGCTTAACTTACATGGGACCATTAGTGTAATGATATACCTATTCTATCAGTCAAATGTCAAATGTGACAGTGCTGGTTTCTAAAGTGTTATATCAGTGTCAATTTTGTGTGGTGCATATACATGGGTATCGGTGGTAATAGTGGGGCAGGTCTCGAGGAGACATACTTGAAAACTTTTAGTAGTCATTGGATTTACTCTCATAGAAGTGATTAGTTATACCCCAACTTTCATTATCAAAGTAAAAATATGCATTTCTGGTTTGTTAAATAATACTGTCCTGGAACTTGGGTAGTGTGAAACATTGAGAAGGGAAGAGATTCGATCAGATATGAAGCTGGGAGAAACGGACTCAGCTGCAAAGAACTGGTAGTTCAAATCTCAGTGCTTCAAGACTATATGAAGCTTGTGGGCGACCTAGTCATTTATCAGTACAGATCTATTCTATATAGTTCAATTCAAAATAAGAAAGGCAGTGGTCAGTGCCAGGAGAGTTTTTTACACATCTGAACTATGGATGGAGATTCTGTAAATGACAATTTATGTGAGGTGTAGAAAATGGGAATAGCCCTAGAATCAGAGGGAATCAAAAGGGACCTAAGGCAGCAGCATCTGATATAAATGTTTATTTCTCTTGACCAGACAAAAATGCAGTGGAGGACGACAAATATGATACGAGGTTGGACATAATGTCACTCAGACAGGATAGATATGCTAAGTTTTTATATTTTAAAGAGAATAAAACAAAACAAAACAATAAAGCAAGTTAGAACAGAACAATGCAAGTGATTCAGGACTTTAAAACAGGACAACAGGAAATCAACAATGGCTACCATAATGTCTCTTGTTTTCTTCAAAATAGGTGTCTATACCAGCACACACAATAAAATCAAACAAAATAATACAGAACAAAACCAATCAAAACAAAAGAATGAAAGTATTACAGTACTTCAAAACAAGATAACAGGAAATCAATAATGGCTATCATAATGTCTCTTGTTTTCTTCAAAATGACTGTCCATATCTTCACACATGATAAAATCAAACAAAACAAAACAGAACAAAACCAATCAAAACAAAAGAATGAAAGCACTATAGACCTTCAAGACAAGATAATAGGAAATGACTAATGGTTACTAGAATGTCTCTTGTTTCACTCAAAATAGCTATCCATACCATCACACATAATAAAACCAAGCAAAACAAGACAGAATAAAACCAGTCACAATAAAAGAATGAAAGCATTATAGGACTTCAAAACAAGATAATAGGAAATCAACAATGCTTACCATAATACACCCCATAATCTTCAAGATAGCTACCCCGACCATGAGACACAGTAAAATCTAACAAAACAAGACAAAATAAAACCAAACCTAATGAAATTATGAAAACAAGAATTCTAAATAAGATAATAGGAAATGAGCAGTGGTTACCACTTTCACTTTTTAGACCTTTCCTCCTCTATCATTTTCATAATTTCTATTGTACTTTTTGGATCCCACTAACTCCTTAAGGTTTTTATGCTAGGGAGATAACTGAGTGTTCACCTGTAAGAATCCAGACCATTTCATCCACGAGCATGATCTCCAGTTGCATCCATTTACCAACAAGAGCTTCAAGATTATCCTACTTTATAGCTGGGTAGCTTTCCATTGTATGAAAATACCATATCTTTCTTCTCCATTCTGTGGTTGATGGGCAACTTACTCTTGCTTTTTTTTTTTTTGGTCTTCTGTAACATGGAACAATTGTTTTCTCTCTTTTGATTTTCAGTCTATGAATTTCCTTTCAAGTTAAATGTGTATCTTGTATACAGCATATTGATGGATCTTGTTTCTTGACCCACTCTCCCTGTGTTTCTTTTTTATTGGTGAATTGAGGCCATCTACATTAATGATTACAAATGGCATGCATTGGTTCGTCTCTGCCATGCTATCCCCCTGCTGTTGGCCTTCCACTTTTCTCCTTCATTCAATTGCCTGTGTTGTTTGGTGATCCTCCTCTGTTCCTGGAACCATGGTTATCTTTATCTCTATCTAGAATATTCTTCAGCACTCTCTGTGGGGTTGGGTTGGTGGTCATGAATTCCTTCAGTTGCTCTTTATCATAGAAATATCTTATTTTTCCATCAATTTTGAAAGATAGTTTTGCAGGGTATATCAATCTGTGTTGGAAGTTGGTTTTTTTCAGGATAACATTTCACTCCAAACTCTTCTTTACTTGATGGTTTGTGTTGACAAGTCTTCTATGATTTTGATTGGTTTTCCTTTAGAGGTGATCTCTTTTCTCTAACAGCATTTAATATTCTGTTCTTGTGCTGAATTTCTGGGATCTTGATTATTATATGTCTGGGTATAGATTTATTTTGGTTATGGCTAGTTGGAATTCTATATGTATCACCTGTATGCCAGATCCTTTTCCCATGTTTGGGAAGTTTTCTGCTATTAATTCTGTAAATAGCCTTTTAATTTTATTTGTGTTGACCCTCTCCTTTTTGCTGATATCTATCACTCTTAAATTATTTTTCTTTGCATGGTCTTGTTGCTGTTGAATTTTTATTTTCTGGTTTCATGTTATTTTAAAGAGATTTTTCCTTTCACAATCACTCTCTGTGAACCTATCTTTAAAGTCAGAAAGTCTATCTTCAGTCTCTTTCAAGTGGTTTTGCTGGCTTTAGATTAACTTTTTAATTTCCTTGATATTTCTTTTAATCTGCTTCTTTTTTATTTTAAAAATTTTTTAGAAAAATTTTATTTTAAGAAAGAAAAGAAAATTAAAAGACAAAATAGAAAAAACAAGAAAATAGAATATAGAGTTCAAAAAAATTTAACATCATAAAATCGCTAGTTGATCTAGTTGATACATTATATCTTGTCAACTTAACAATAGTTGTTAGAGTTACAAAATCTAAGCATAAAATGTGGTTAGACACTCAAACATTGACAGTGCAAACTCTTCTGTTCAATGATCTAACAAAAGTTCAGTATTATAGTCATCTATTTTACACACTATACATACCATTATATCTTTTAGAGCAATTTCCTTCCCTTTCACTTTTACAATATCTATTATATTTAATATACTTATATATCTGTTATACTTTTATATCTATTATACTTTTTGGATATCATTATTCTGTCCATTCTTATTTTTTACACCAGAGAGACAATGTGACATTTACTAATTTGAGTCTTGTTTATTTCACTAACGAGGATATTCTCAAGTTGCCTCCATTTACCAATAAAGGCCTCAAGACCATCCTTTTTATAGCTGAATAGTATTCCATTGTATAAAAATACCACATTTTTTTCATTCACTCTGCAGTTGATGGACATTTTGGTTATGTCCAAGATTTAGCTATCACAAATTGTGCTACTATGAACATGGGTGCACATATATCATTGTGACATGACCTTTTCAACTTTTCTGGGAAAATACCCAGGAAGGGAATAGCTGGATTGAATGGAACTTCCAATCCTAGTTTTTTGAGAAATCTCTATACTGACTTCCATAGTGGTTGCACCAGTCTGCATAATCTGTTTCATGCTTTGTAATTCCTTTCTATATTGTTCATTCAAGGTTTCTATCATTTTCCTATGCTCCTCTTTTTTAAAATCTAAGTCTTCTTTAGATGTGCTCAGTAATTCTTTCATTATGTTTGTGGTTTCTTCTTTTACCTGAGACTATTTCTGATCTGATTACTTTTGCAATCTCATGAAGTTGTTTCTTTACTTCAGTTGCCATCCTCTCAGAGATTTCAGGTGTATGATTTCCATTTTCTTTCATGACTATATATCCCAGACCTGTTCTGTGTGGGCTAGAGGTCTGAGATTGCCTTTTGCTCCTTTGTATTAACATTTTCCCTGGTTCCTCCCTCCAAACCAGATGTGGGGTCCTAGCCACTTCCCACATTGGCTGCCCCTCCACAGAATAGGGAAATGGATAGATACCTGGGTTTTTCTGAACCTAGAATCCCAGGGAGGTAGCAGAGCATGGGGTGGGATTCTACAGAAGCCACACTGAGGCTTCCCTGATGGCCAAGGGTGTGCAGTGATGGGGCTGCTTCTTCTCTCGCCCTGCGTGTCTACAGTGGGACTTCCCTGATGGTGGCAGGCACACAGGGGTGTGTTTGTCTGATTCTCCCAGTGGCCCCTGGCTGCCAAATGAAGCAAGTGTCTCCAGTGGTGCCCTGCAGGTGTTCTGGGTGTATCTGGCTGTGTGTCCCTGTCTGCACTGGCTGCCTGAAGGAAGCAAGCCTTCTGATAGTGGTGGCAGGCATGCAGGGGCAGATCTAGACACTTGCTTAGAGTTTACCTGTCATGGTTGCTCTTAAAGTTGCTCTTTAAAGTTAAGGAGCAATTTGGGATGTAGGAGTAGGTTGTGGAAACTCAGTAACCGCTTAAGCCACGGAGTCTTAGGTTTTAAGGATGGCCTGCAGTGAAGCTGAGATTAAACTTGCCAAATGACAATCAACTTGAGGACTGAAGTGAAAGTGACAGGTATCAGTGACCCCAAGTGAGAAGTTTCTGAAGGCTAACACCAACCCTCAGTAAGATAATGGTTCTCAGATGTCAGTAACTGCCTGGTTAAAATGCACATCCCTGGTCTTACCCTAGATATTGTGATTTTAGTTCACTTGGCATAATGCCTAGGAATGCGCATTTTCTATAAACAGTTTAGTACTGGTGATCTAA
Organism: Hydrochoerus hydrochaeris; assembly: GCA_004027455.1. Lineage (NCBI taxonomy): Eukaryota > Metazoa > Chordata > Mammalia > Rodentia > Hydrochaeridae > Hydrochoerus > Hydrochoerus hydrochaeris. The sequence continues at coordinate 23,201 of PVLA01007304.1, read as the reverse complement.
CCTGTGCTTCCCAACAAAGCACACACTTATCTATTTAGATTTGGATTAGTTACATAAACTTAAAGTTTGGTTTCTTATATATTAGCCACATTTCAGGAACTTAAGCTACCTATAGTTATGGACTATTATACTGAAAATTGCAAAATTTGAGCATTATCAGCATAGAGAAATTCTATTGGACAGTGGTGTTAAGCCACGTAACCTGCAATTCTTTTTCTTTTAAATATATGTGATTCTTCAAGGCCTCCTTGATTTAGTTTCTTAGCCCAGTGCCATTACCACATTTGCTTCCCAGAAAGGCAACTCAGGGTGCATAGTAGTTCAGGACCACGGACAATGCCACAGATGGCTGTCCATTCCTTCAAGAAGTTTTAGTCGCACTGAAGTTATTTTTATGCCACCACTATCAGAAGGCTTGCTTCCTGCAGGCAGCCAGTGCAGACAGGGACACACAGCCAGGACTGGTAGCTAAAGCAAGACAGCAAATTATGTTGACACTAGAGACTTTGGCCTAAGCTAAAAATTTCTGTCCATAATCTGACAGCTCAGTTATATTGACTTTGGCCCATCAGTGCTCTGAGAAAGAGATATTGAGCTGTTACTTACAATGTATCACTAACAAATATCATACATATTGAGGCAGGGCTCAGACCATGGAAAGAGTTATCCAGGATTAAATCCTGAGCTGTCTGTAATGGGCTAATGAGAATGTTATTTAATTTCTCAGAGTCTTAGTTTTCTGACTTGTAAATTGTCTATAATATTATGATAATTTAATAATGCAAGTGATAGTAAAATATAAGTAAAGCACCTACCACAGCACATAGAATCCAATATTTTTTTTGTCTTTTTGAGACAAGGTCTTGTTATGCATATCAGGCTGACCTGGAGCTCACTTTATAGCCCAGGCTGGTCTCAAACTTGAAATAATCCCTCTGCCTCAGCCTCCCTGAGTTCTAGGATTATGGGCACATGCCACCACACGTGACTCCAATAAATATTTTTATTTTCATTCTTTTAAGTTCAAATTTATACTCCACAATATGACCAGCCCCAACTTATTGTCATTTTCTTTCTGATGACAGAGTCTATATCTGGATAAAGTATAGAAGAGCTATGGAGGTAAAGTACCAGAAAAGCCTGAGGATATCCTAGAGATCTATGAATAGAATTCTAAACAGTTATCTGGAGTTGGAAAGTGAATGGAGTTTTCACCCCGTCTCACTTCCTCTCTGACCTTCTTTTTCTTTTCTCTCATTTATTCTTTCTTTTCTCCCTTTACCTCTTCCTCTTTACATTCATTTCCCTTTCATCTTTTTTCCATCTGCTGAAAAAACAGCAGTATAAACAGAAACACGATCTTGTTACATACTGGAGGTTAGTGAGCTTTGTAAATTCAATAATTTGAAAACTTTAAATAATAATGTGCTCATCTATGGAGAATGTACTATAGGCAGCCCAATAATTTTACAAAGATTTTTATATTTGATTCTCTAGGTTTAAGAAGATCAGTTTAAACTTATGCTTACATTCCTAATAGATATGTAACCCCTTTACTGAATACTGCATTTCTAGTTGACTATTAGCAATTTATAAATACCTGCTGTCTAAAATATTTGCCCCATCAATATTTGTATTACTGAAAAGATAGAATCTACAAAAGAGAAATCTATGTTCTAATTAAGTTTCAAATACCAGAAAACATCTCTTTAGAGTAAAACATCTTAAAATAATGGTGTTTAGGGGATATTACAAATAGTCTCATCCAGAAAAGGCACTGCTGTGTTAAATCCATAACCTGTATTTTAATTGACTTCAGTATAATTATGTATGATAACATGAAAGTAATGGAAAATCAGATTCAAATCCCCACCAACTTCCCAACAGTGCCATGTTGAGTATTTCTTTCAACTTCTCTGAACCTCAGCATTCTCAGGCACCAAGTGGTAATAATACCAACCTTGTATGGATGTTGTAGGGATTAGAGGAATATTCAGTGGCTGGCACTAAAGTAGTAGACTTGATTTTACATTAGTTGTGTTTCCTCTTGTTTGGGAAAGATTCAGGGGATCTTTGTATATTCACAATGATAATGGACATCATGAGGGTTTCTATTAAATACTAATAGAAGTAAACATTGAACCCAGATAATATCATCTCAGTTTCATTATTTATCTTAAAAATACTGACTTTAAGAATACGTAAGAGAATACCACATAGTTATGGACCAGATTATTATTATTTTTTCAGGTGGAATACTGGAAATCAACCTCAGTACCTTGTGCTTGCCAGGCAGGCACTTATGGCTCTGAGCAATCTCCCTGGCCCCAGATTACTTATAAAATTAAAAAGAACCTGGGCACAGTGGCACAAACTAGAGTTTGTATTATGTGGAAGAATGAGGTAGGAAAATTGCTTGAACTCAGGAGTTTGAGATCAGCCTGAAAAGAAATATAGGACATTATTTTTTTAAAAAACAAGTAAGTAAGTAAATGAATAAATAAAATTTAAAGACAAATATGTCAAATTATCAATTTTTAAAGTTTTAGAACTGGAGAAAAATCCTTTCCTTTCAAATTGCTCTAAGGATATATTTCTTCTTAGCTTATGTACAGCTTGCTATCTCTTTTTAATCTGGTAAAAATGTACCCATCAGAGAATATATTTTAATTTCCTTTGTTTTGACTTAATGTGTTACATGTTAAAGTAGTAGGATTGAATATTGGCTTTGATATGAGGAAGAAACTCTAATTGTAATTTGAATTTTTTCTTCTTTAGTTATTTTGACACTTACCGTTAAAGAGCAAAAATGCTAAGAAGTCTTTCTTTTTTTTTCTTTTATGCCTACAAACCAAAAGAAAATAGATTTCACTTGCATTTTTCTACTTATTATATTTTTGTTTTGTGGGGGTGGAAAATTAATAATTTTAGAGAACTCTAAACTATTTGTTCTGGCATATCTATATAGCAAAACACAATGTATTACTTAAAAGTACTTCTTTTTCAATGATTTTGTCTTCTACCCTGGGGCTGTGGAATTTTCCTTCTTCTACTACATCTGTCTTCAGTATCAAGCAGGAAACATATTGTTGTTGTCCTTTGCACATAACAAATAGAGACAATTGCTCACAATGGCAACTATGGTTAATCTTTCTATACAGGTGTTATGAATCTTTTGCTTCTAAAGTCATATATCTCCCTGGGGCATATGATAGTGATTTAGAAAATGAAATTCAAAGAAAAACTTGAGTGGTATAAAAACTTGAGAATTATAAATATTATTTTGATAAGTTAAAAATAACAATATTATTTCATGGAGTCATTACAACAATAATATATCTTTAAATAACAGATTTTTTTTGGTACCAGGGATTGAACTCACAAACTCATGCTTGCCAGGTATGCGCTATACCACTGAACTAAATTCCTGGCCCTATGTAATAGATTTTTGAATGCTCACTAAAGCAGACCACCCAGGCATATTTATGGGTTTTCAGTGTTGGATGGTCATTATGGGAGCAGGGTTAAAGAATCAACAAGTAACTGCAGCATGGCTGACTAACTTCCATTACTGAAACATAGAAATACAACTGAGACTTTTACTTATGTACATATGAATTTTTAGTTAGGAGAAAAATAAGGAAAAAACTCTCATCCGAGTCCAAAAACCAGACCACCATATTCTGGATGTTTCTTATGTGTGCCCTCTCCCTCTCCCTCCTGGTTAAATTTTCTGTTCTATTACCTTACTTCTTCAGAGTTTTATCCCCAGTGATACATTTTAACTAGCACATGTTTTTTCTCCTGCTTTTAAGATTTATATAAATGGAATTGATCAGGTTTTCATTTTTGGCTTTCTCTTTGGATTGTTGGGATTCATCTTTAATGATATATATTCTCCCAAAACTTACATTTTCATCACTACACGTTAGTCCAATATGTGAACACATTATTGCTTAGCTATTAGTTGTACCATTTATTCACGTTTATATTATTTTGTATTTTTTTGCACTTGATAACACAGGTGTTATAAATATGCTTGTGTATGTCTCCTTGTGTACATGAGTGTCTCCAGGGAATTTGAGCAGTGATGGGATTACTGGGTCATATGAAATATGCTTCCTTTCCTTTCCTTTCCTTTCTTTTTTTTTTGTTTTATTTATTTAAAGAGAAACAAAAGCATGTAAAGGGTAGAGAAATACAGAATTCCAAAAAAAGATAAACAATAAGAAATCACTAGTTAATAAATTACATATTGTCCTCTTAGAAATAGTTGTTCAAGTTACAAAATTAAAGGATACAAAGTAGATAGTCAAACAGTGAGAGTGTAAATAGTTATGCATGCATGAATCTCTACATGTATTTCTATACTTTCTGTATTAGAGGGAAAAACAAAACTTAGCAGGACAAAACAAAACAAATTCCTATAAAAACATGAAACCAAAAAGTCATATAAAACCACAGTACAAGGTGATCTACAATGATGACTGTATTGTTTCTTATTATCTTCAATAGAATGTCTATATCATCAGGCATAATTGAATATAGCAGTATAATTGAGTATAGCAGTAAATAACAATATTAGTAAAAAAAACCCATTGTAGACAGTATAAAACTTCAAAGGCAGGTAATAATCAAACCAGAGTGGATATTCTAGTGGATCTTGTCATCTTAAGTGCAGTTGCCTATACTCTCAGGCTTGTTTCTTTCAATCATAACAGCTTTGAATAAAATCTATCAATACAAAACAGCAATCCAACAAACCAGATTCAATTACGATCAGTCATGATAAAACAGTGTAGGTTTTACAGAGATTTAGATTAAGTTAATAGGAAATTAAGGATGATTACTGTATTATATCCTGTTATTTTCGGGATTACTGTCTGTGCCTTCAAATCTAGTACAGGTAGAATGACTGGAACAGAATATAATACATCTAAGCAGAGTAGTGTGAGTAATGTGGGTTTCAAATCCTGGTGGACTATTAACAATATAGTGTATCAAGGCCATCTATGTTAGAGTTTCTAGTTCTCCTTCTCTGCCTCATTTCTGCTATGCTATTTTTCCACCTTTGTTTGTCTAGTTTTCTCCTTTATTCTACTGCCTGCCCCACTTACTGAGGCCTTTCTGCCACTGTTCCTAAAATCCTGGTATTTTTTTTCTCTCTCTAGAATGTCCTTCAGTATTCTCTGTAGGGTTGGATTGGTGGTCACCAACTCACCCAGTTCCTCTTTGTCGTGGAAGCATCTTGTTTCTCCATTAATTTCTAGTGACAGTTTTGCAGGGTACATCAGTCTGGGCTGGAGTTTATTTGCTTTCAGGGCTTAGAATACTTCACTCCAAGCTCTTCTTGATCTGATGGTCTGTGTCGAGAAGTCAGCTGTGATTCTGATGGGCTTACCTTGATAGGTAATCTCTTTCTTTTCTCTGTCAGCTTTTAATATTCTGTTTTTATATTGAATTTCTGGTATCTTGATTATTATATGTCTGGGTGTAGCTCTGTTTTGGTTGTAGGTGGCTGGAGTTCTGTATGCCTCACACAACCGAATGTCATTTTCTTTTCCCATGCTTGGGAAGTTTTCCTTAATTATTTCCATGAATAGTCTTTGTAATTCACCTGTATGTATTCCTGCTTCTTCATTCACATTTCTTATTCTTAAATTGTAAATTCTCTTGTCATCTTCTAGCTTTTATATTGTTACTGCCTGTTTCTTTGTTATTTTTAAGAGGTCTTTCCTTTCATGATCACACATTGCAAACTTGTCTTCAAGTTTTGATTGTCTATCCTTAGTTTCTTTTAAGGAGTTTTGCCAGCTTTCAGTGGAGTTTTTACTTTCCTGGTAGTCTCTTTGAATCTGCTTCATGTATTCTATATTTTCTTTATATTCTTTATCAAATGTTTCTCTCCTTTTTTTTGTGTTCCTCCCTTCTTCCATCTGTATCATCCTGAGAGATGCTTCCTGAGAGCATTTCTTTTATATTTAAAAGAAATATACTACTCATATCCTGCTTTACCTGATTTAATATTTCAGTTTTGAGCTCATCTACAAGGTCCCAAAGCTATCTCTTAATGTCCATTGAAGCCATGTCTGATGTTGTGTGTTTGCCTCCCTCAGTCTCCCTTGTTTTTCCTTCTCCTGGATCAGTGCTCTCAGAGTTCTGGGCTGGGGGCCTCCTCCTGCCTCTCTTTCCCATCATGGCCCTGGCTTCCTCCACACAGGTTACAGTGCAGGTCCCAGCGCCCTTCCCTGTTGGCCACGTTTCCTCCAAAGCACGCTGGTGAGGGACCTATGCCCTCTCCTGCCTGCTCTTGTCACTGAGATGTAAGCAGTGGCTGTGTATGCCTGCCCCTCCCCACTGGGCTAGCCAAACTTCAGGTGCCTTCACCTGGTTAGTGCATGCTAGGTGCAGGGAATCAATTCAGGACAGCTCATTGGGTTCTGGCCAGGGGTGTGGGCCAGTCCAAGCAAATCCCACAAATCTGCTCTTGGGAGGGAGCAACCAACTGAAATCACTGTCTCTCCCAGTTCAGGCTCCTCCTGCCTGATTCCAACATGTCACCCATTTGATCTTGCCCTTCTCTTGGGGGTGGTCTCATTCCCAGCACTGACCGTGCACTAATGAAGGTCCCTTCACTGGCTCGGCTCTCTGTTGGGCTCACCAACCCCTGACTTCAGCACTGCTGTGCTTCCTGTGAGTGGCAGCAGGAACCAGTTTGGGTGGCTCTGCCTGCCAGCGTGGATTCAAGCTGGTGCAAACTTGGCAGGTCACCTCAAAAATGCTGTGTCCCATAATTTTTAGCTGTTTCAGTTGTAGTCCCAAAGTATTTGATGAGTTTTTTTATGTTTTAATTTCTTCCTGTGTGAAGAAGATCCATCTCCCTCTGTCTGGGTCTCTCCAGGGTGTTTTGTTCTGACATATGAGTTATTTCTCCTGGGAGGCTTTGTATTTGTTGCTCACTGATTGGCCACCTTGTCTTCTTCCCCTCAAATATGACAAATATTTTGGGATGCCGACAAGGCAGGTGCCATGACATTCATGTCCACAGAGACCCAAGACCCCAGATTTATAAGACAGGATATCCAGGAAAGGGAGACCTGGGTTTGAAGCAGAAAATCAGGCACATTGGCAGAGTGGGTCAGCAGGTTAACTTGAATCTCCTTTCCTTTCTTTTCCTCTCTCTCTCTTTCAATATAGGATAGAGTGTTTTGAACGTAGAGTCTTGTGCATATTAGACAAGCACTATGTCATTATACTACATCACTAGCTCTTTGTAGTCTTGCTGAGTTGCCTAGATTTCCTTTAAACATGCAGTCCTCTGGCTTGAGCCTCCCAAATAGGGATTATAGGCATACAGCCCTGGTCCTGATTGATTTGCAGTTGAATTCTATAAGAAATTTAAGGAAGACTTAATGCCAATGCTCCTCAAACTCTTCAATGAAATTGAAAGGGAAGCAATTCTCCCTAACTCATTCCTGAAAGCAAGTATTACTCTAATACCAAAACCAGAGAAAAACCCAATCAAAAAACAGAACTACAGGCCAATCTCTCTAATGAATATAGATGCAAAAATCCTCAATTAAACACTGGCAAACAGAATGCAGCAAATCATCAAGAAGATTATACACCATGATCAAGTTGGATTCATCCCAGGAATGCAGGGATGGTTCAACATATGCAAATCAATAAGCATAATACATCATATCAACAGAGCCAAAGATAAGAATCACATGATCATCTGAATAGATGCAGAAAAAGCTTTTGATGAAATCCAGCACTAATTCATGATAAGAACCCTACAGAAAATTGGAATAGATGGTCTCTACCTCAATCTGATAAAAAACATCTATGACAAACCAACATCCAGCATCATATTAAATGGTCAAAAACTGAAAGCTCTCACTCTAAAATCAGGTACAAGACAAGGCTGTCCATTATTGCCACGCCTATTAAATATAGTTTTGGAAACATTAGCCAGAACAATCAGACAAGAGAGAGAAATAAAAAGAATAAAGATAAGAAAGGAAGAAATTAAGCTATCATTATTTGCAGATGACATGATGCTCTACATAGAATACCCCCAAAACTCCATTGAAAGACTTCTAGATGTAATAACCAAATTCAGTAATGTAGCTGGATACAAAGTCAACACTCAAAAATCAATAGCATTCCTGTATACAAGCAATAAACTCACTGAGAGAGAAATAAGAAAAACCACACCCTTCACAATAGCATCCAAAAAAATGAAATACTTAGGAATCAATCTAACAAAGTAAGTAAAAGATCTATTTAGTGAAAATTACAGTACTCTGAAAAAAGAAATTGAAGAGGATCTCAGAAAATGGAAATACACTCTTTGTTCATGGATAGGAAGAATAAACATTACGAAAATGGCCATTCTCCCAAAGTTATTATACAGATTTAATGCAATTCTAATCCAAATACCATGAGCATACCTCACAGATCTAGAGAAATCATTCCCAAAATTTATCTGGAACCAAAAGAGACCTAGAATAGCACAAGCAATTCTGGGGAACAAAGCAAGGCAGGAGGCATCATAATCCCTGACTTGAAGTTATACTACACAGCTACTGTGATAAAATCAGCATGGTACCAGAATAAAAACAGACCTGAACATCAATGGAATAGATTAGAAGATACAACCACAACTGCAAACATATTCAGCCACCTTATCTTTGACAAAGGGGCCAAACACATTCACTGGAAGAAAGATGACCTCTTTAATAAGTGGTGCTGGAAAAACAGGATTTCCATATGCTAAAAACTAAAACTAGACCCATGCCTATCACCATGCACTAAACTAAAGTCAAAATGGATCAAAGATGTAAATATTAAAACAGAAACACTAAATCTGATTGAAGACAAAGTTGGTAAAAATCTTAAAGACATAATGGTTGGCAGAGAATTCATGAACAAAAATCAAACTACATGGGAAATACTTCCCAGAATCAACAAATGGGATATCATCTTATTAAAAAGGTTTTGCTTGTCAAAAGAAATCTCAAAAAGAAAGAAAGAAAGAAGAAAGAAAGGAAGAAAAGAAAGAAAGAAAGAAAGAAAGAAAGCAAGCAAGCTCCTACAGAGTGAAAAGAAAACCCATGAATTGGGAAAAAGTCTTAGTCAACTATTCCTCAGACAAAGGACTTCTCTCTAGAACATATAAAGAATTTTAGCCAGGCGTGCTGGCTCATGCCTGTAATCCCAGCACTTGGGAGGCTGAGGCAGAAGGATTGTTGCAAGTTCAAGACCAGCCTGGGCTACGAAGTGAGCTCAAGTCCAGCCTGAACTGCATTTTTTGATCCTGTCTCAAAAAATACAAAAAAAGAAAAGAAAAGAAAATATAAAGAATTTTAAAAATTCAGACCCCCCAAAATTCAAAGACCCAATCCAAAAATTGGCATCTGAGATGAATATACAGTTCTCAGCTGAAAAAAATACAAATGGCAAATAAATACTTGAAAAAATGTTCAACATCATTGAGAAATGCAAAATAAAACAGCACTGATATTCCATCTCATGTCAGAAAGAATAGCCACGATCAAGAAAACCACCAATAACAAATGCTGGAGAGGCTGTTCAGGAAAAAGAAATACTTCTGCACTGTTCATGGGAGTGTAGAGTGTGCAACCATTGTGGAGATCAGTGTGGTGATTTCTTAAAAAACTAGGATTTGAGGCCTCATTTGGCTCAGCTATTCCCCTTTTGGGTATCTTCCCAGAAGATTTAAAAACATCATACCACAATGCTATATGTTAACCCATGTTTATAACAGTGCAATTTGTAAGAGCTAAATCTTGGAAACAATTGAAATGCCAATCAATCAAGGAATGGATAAAATTATATATATATATCACTATATATATAATTGCACTAACCTCCCATAATGAAGGATAAACTTGATTTATAGGTAAATGGATGCAACTCAATATCATATTCATAAGTGAAATAAATCAGACCCACATGTGTAAACATTGTCTTGTATCACTAGTGTGAGAAACTGAATGAGTAAATAAGAACCAAAATGTTCAATAGGCAATGTGAATTGGGAAAAAACTGTTCAAAAGAAAAGAGAAACTGTAATGGGGGATAATGGAAAAGAAGGAAAGGAAAAGGAAAAATATATACACAAGATAATTAGTTATACAGCTAGTTTCTCTTAGTTCATTGAAAAGAAAGACTTGAGCTAATATTCTTTGGATAATATTTCATGCCTATATCTTGTATTCTGAGTGACTACTATGAAGGTAAAATATGCAATGAATAAGTTATTGTTAGTCTCCAACTAGCCTGCTTTGACACTCAGTTTTATTTTTATCTTTTTTGTCTTTAAAATAAAATAAAAACAAAATGTCTTTTAAACCTCTTCTCTTTTGTTTTTTAAAATTGTTTTTATTTTTAAAAAGCAAAATAAAAAAGGGTAGAAATAATACAGAATTAAAAAATAACAGTAAGAAATCAACACTAGTTAATATATTACACATTGTTATCTTAGAAATAGTTGCACAAGTTACAAAATCAAAGCATAAAAAGTAAACAGACAATCAAGCAATGACAGCACAAACTATTCTTTTTGATTAGTAGTATGGTTATCTATATGGGTATTTTATCCCAGCAATGGCAAGGTAACTAATACAAATAGGAAGATTGAGATATGTAAGATTTTATGTTTTTATTGAATAAGCTTTTAATCCAGGGATGTTCATTTCTGACTTTCCTCAAAGGCAGAAAAAGATATCTTTTACGGAGGTCATCTGAAGTAGATGGAAGGATATCTCAAATTCTTTGACATTCTTCTCTTTGAGAGAATCACTTCTCTTCTTGCAGCTGAGCTGGCCTGGATAGCTTTGATTAAACAAGTACAGAGAAGTGACATGATGCCAGTTCTGAGCCTTTAAGAGATCTGACAGTGTCTTCTGTTCTTGATATCCTGCTTAGAAGTCAGCCATCAAGTAAGAAGTCTAAATGTCCAACTGGAGAAAGCATGAGATGACATAATGAAGGAGAGGGCCTTGGATGATCCCAGTCCTCCCATCTCTACCCAGACTTTGACCGTGTGCAAGAAACCGTCTTGGAACAACCTGCCCAGAGCAGCTACCAGTGAGAAAGCACAAAGGAATTCAATTGATTCTGCCTAGATTATATTTCTAAGCCCTTCTTCAATGTGTGACCTCGAAACTCATGGAATACAACAAAATGAATACTGTTTTAAGTTACTAGGTTTTGGGGTGAATTTTTTTCACAGCAGTAGATAGCTGCAAGAGCAAGTTTTCAAGGATGTTAAGCTAAAGTATGACAATCCTCTATTATTCTTTTTCTAGATAAAATATATTCTCATGTGTAACTCGCAAAAGGGATACTTCTTGCAAAGGTAAGGACTTACAGCCATTCTGACAGTGACTTTTGGGTTTTAATAGCATCAGATGATTTGTCCCACTCAACCTCTGAAATGGCACCAATGAGTATATTTTAAAAACTTAGAGCTGGTGATTTAGCTTAGCAGTTCAAGCCCTTGCCTGGTAAGCACAAGGTCGTGAGTTTGATCTCTGGTAGCTTCAAAATATTTAGTCCGCTTTCTACAAATATCCTATCTTTCTTTGAATATATTTTATTATTTGTTAGTGAGATCCTGCATTAGCATGTCCTGTTTTCAGCTAAAATATCCTTATAAAGTAATACTTCCTTTCATTGGAATTAAAGCTACACCTTTTAAACTTTAAGTGTTTTCTTCTAGTTTTATTATACTAAAACTCCATATCTATACCCTCTTTGAATTTATGGACTTTGTTTCTTCTATATCATTATTTTTGATCTCCTGCTTTCATAGATTTTTTCATTGAATTTTTAAATAAAATAATTAGTTAACCTTCCCTGTTTTTTCTGTTTCCAACAAGAATTTTCCTGAGGCTTGTCAATTAATGTATAAGATAAAATAGTTTTGTGTTCCATATTCTGTTTGATCCTCACATTCCCTTGGGTTTATATTTCAAAGCAGCCTATTGCGATGATGGGGTGATTACAAATTTTCACCAAATGATTTCTCATTGGCAGGAATGCTTCTCCTTTTCCTGCTCTTTTAGGGGCAGAATACTGTCTCTTAAATTTTCTGTCTGGTTCAAATAATACTGAACCAAATTGGTTCAGAACCCTAAGCCTACACCTGCCAGACTTTGAGTGTCATCTCTGCTGGGTGACACATGCTAAAGTCACCACCCAAACAGATCAAATTCTCCAGACAGGCCCTTGGCAGAGTGGATGAGCACTTCTGATGTTTCAGCTGTCTTCCCCATTCCCTTGATTTAAAATAACACTTTTAGAAATGTTTTCAACTTCACTCCTTTTTGGACCATGTAGCAGAGTCTAGGATAACTGTAGGCCAAGCCCACCCATGACAGGTTTTTCCCAAGAAACTTGGAAAAGCAAACAAAACAGACAAACAAAAAAACCATCTTTAATATGGAAACGTTCAAGCATATCCAAAATAAAGTGATGGAAAAAGTAACCCCTCTATACCCATGATTCAGTATCATACTAATCCTAATACCTAATGATTCAGTACATACCTAATCCAATATATATATATATATATATATATATAAAATTTCTAGTCATTCCTACTTCAACCCTGTTGGATGCTTTTAAAGCACACCCCAGATACCATATCACTTTATCACTTTAAGTATTTCAGTATTTGTCTCTAGAATTTTAACCACAAAACCATATCATGACTGAAATAGTTATCAATAATTCCAAGAAACAGTTTAAAGTATCCCAAGAAAATTTGAACCCAAATACTATTATTAATATAGGTCTGAATTGCTTTTCCTAAAATGCATTATGTTATACTTACTCATATAGTATAAAATCACTCAGCAATTCATCTTCATTTACTTGACACAACCTATTGAATGAGGTTGAAAGCTCATCCACAGACTGCTTTCTATGCAGCACTTTTTGATATTAGCATTAAATAAGATCAATTTGAGCACAAATATTTGGGGAAAGAAACTTTGCTGATACATCTTCACTCAGAGAAAATTGTATTCATATCTACTTCTTTGTCTCCTATCTTTATGAATTCAACTCCCCATCACATCAAAGTAGTCATATCTAAATATTCATTTCTTTCCCTATTTTAAAAGTGAAAAAGAAACTACCATTATCAAAAGAATTTTTAATCTACTTTATGGAGGTATATATTACATACAGTAAAAAGTCACCTATTTTAAGTAAACAATTCAGTGAGGTTTGAAAAATACAAGTAATGATACAGCAACCAGCAAAATCTAGCTATATAATAATTTCACCATGTGAAAAAGTCTCCACTAATCCTCTACTGTTTGGCCTATGACAATGACTACTGGTTTCTGTCACTACAGTTTGCCTTTTCTAGACTATCATATAAATGGAATGTATCGTATCTGACTTCTTTCACTGAGCTTCATGCTTTTGTCATTCATAGCTTGTGTCAGTCATCTGTTCCTTTCTGTTGCTCAACATTATTCCATTGTACAAATACATATTTTGTTTATCCACTTATGAGATGATAAGTATTTGGGTTGTTTCCAATTTTGGGCTATTATGAATAAATCACCTATGGACATTTTTTGTATATCTTTGTGTAGATATGTTTTGATTTTTTAGATAAATAAGGATAGAAGGGCTAGGTTACATGGTGTGTATTGAAATTTACGAGAAATTGCCAAGCCACACAAAAACTTAGGTTTCCCAATATCCTCAATGATGATCAATATTTAACTTTAGCAATTATAGAGACTGTATAGCAGTGTCTCATGATTTCCCTAATGAGTAATTGTTTTGAGCATCTTTTTAGGTGCTTATTTGGCTTATATATTTTATAAGTGTTGTATTTGGATCTTTGTCTTATCTATCTATCTATCTATCTATCTATCTATCTATCTATCTATCTATCTATCTTTGGCACTCTTTTGCTTATTTAAACAATTGGATTATTTGTCTTGTAGTTGAGTTGTAAGAGTTATTTTTATTCTGGATAGTTTTTCTAAGTCAGTGGCTTACCTTTTTATTTTCCCAACAGTGATTTTAAAGAATAAAACATTTTCAATTTTTATATGATCCAACTTAGAGCTTTTTAGTTAATTTTCCATATTATTAAAAACTCATTGCTTAATTTATGGTCACTAAGAGTTTCTATATTTTCTTTTTGAAATGTTAGTTTCAGCTTTTACAGTTAGGCCTGTGATCCATTTGGAGTTCCTTTTTGTACATATATGATGTGATACATATTGGACTAATCCATTCCTGAACATTTCACCCCATGACCCAGTAATTTCCTCAAAGCCCTACCTATGAGAATTTGGGGGACATGTAGATATAAACCTTAACAGGGCATGACTTGGAAAGGTATATTCTTGTTTTGGGTTCTTCTTTTCTTTCTCTGCCTTCCAGACACCATACAGTGAGCAGGTTTTCTTCTCCATAGTATTTCTGCCTTGGAGCTAGTGATAATGGACTGAATCCCACTGAAACTGACCCAAACTAAATCTCTCTTCCTTTACATTGTGTCAGGTGATTTTGCTCTAGTGATGGAAAATGACTAACACCAGTGACATCTCAATTTAATTTTTAAAGTTTTGATTACTAGTGACAATGAATGTCTTATTTAACTCTTTTGGTTATTTTTATATTTATTTTGTGAACTATTTTCCTTTGTAAAGGAAATTGGATCAATTTGAAAGATTTTATTTGTTGAGAAGTCATCTTGTTAGTGAAGTGTTTGGTCCTTTATCAAGAATTTTATTTATTGTGCTGCAGTATGGTTCATGAAAGATACTTTAAAGTTTTACTTTAAATACTTAAAATACTAAATATTAAAGAATATTCAATTCTATGGGTAAGTCATTAACTTCTAACATTTTAAATTTGAAAAAGTTCACAGCTAAACTAATTTGAACAAGTAAATATTTTTCTATCATTATTTTCCCATATATCTTTGTTGTTTTAAAAAGACTTTTACTAGGCAGAGAGTTGGTTGTCAAGTTGTTGATTTTGCTTCTTGTATTTGATATTTATAAAATATGTATATCTTATGTGTTTGAGCATCACATATTTAACTGCTTTACCTTTCCTGTTCTTGGGAGCATCTGCTTCTATAATTTTTCACATTTAATTTTGACTTGAAAAATAAAAAAAATAAAACTAATAAGCTTGGGCTAAAAGAAGCATACAGTTATGAAAAGAAAGCATTCACCATCTGTCATTAAACTGCTTTTCTGAAATATGCTGTCAGGATGTAGAAACACGCTTCACTGTTGTATTCAGGTGTGAGGTTTAAGGATTGCTTCTTTACTTCCTAATGTAGCCATCTGCCAGGACCTTGAGTATAATTTGAAAAAGCAGAGGAAGGAGGAAAAGAAAGAATTCAGAGAGGGAAAGGCAAAGAGCTCTGGCAAATGCAGAGCGGGGTGTTTGTATAACACGTTTGGTTTTAAGGGAGAAGGGTGTGGGTAGTAATGCAAGGCAAGGAAGAGGACTGGATGAGAAGGGGAAACCAGATCACAGGAGCCCTAGACATCATGTTACAGTGACTCAAATTCTGTCTGTAGAAACTGATAGCAATGGAAGAATGTAAGTTGAGGCATAATGAAAATAATATAAATGATTTTTTTGATGGTTTTTGTTTTAGCTATAGCCAGGCTGTGAGGGTCTTTGCTTTAGTATTTGAGTTAATCCTTTCCACGTCAGACCACTTATATTTACTCTAATGCGTTTGACCAAAATGAGAACATTTTTAAGTACCAATCACTGTTTCATAAGCAAAAGGAGAATTAATGTTTTTAACAAAAAGGATGCCAGTTACAGCCCAAAGCGTTAGAGCAGCCCGCAAAGGTGGACTCTGGTTTGTGGTGGCCTCTGTGAACTGTTAGTTATGAGTCTTGGTCACTTTTGTGTTACTATAGCTGCTTGATCCTGTGGATTTGCCTCCATCCTGAGAGTTCAGAGAATTTAAAGCCCTGCTTCAATGATGTGGTGACAAGGACTTTGAACATCCTGGCCCAAGTGACTCTTGGATTTATTAAAAATTAGCCTATTCAGAATTAAGAGGTTCTAGAATCAGGAAGTTCTTACTTAAAATAATAAAAGAATTCAACCATGTGACATATTTGTTCTTTGGAAGGCAAGCAATGGGCTATTGAAGTCCATTTTTAAAATTATGTTTTAGGCAGTAAGGAAAGGTCTGGGAGGGCTATTTCATTGTTACATTGCTTAACATGTCTGTGAACAGAAAAGGTCACCTACTGTGTGATATCATTTATATGAAATATCTGGAATAGGTAAATCCCTTGTTCCCTATTAGTGATTGCCTTATGAATGCCTAATGAAGAGGGAATAAAGTTAGGAAGTGAAAATGACTTCTAACAAATTCAAGGTTTCTTTGGAGGATGCTAGTTTAGAGGATGAGGTTGAAGAATAAAGAGGGTAGATGATCCTGTTGGTTTGTGCTTGACTGCGATAGTTCCTTAATATTTCACTGGCCTGAGAATCAGAGTATTTCCCTTGCTTTAAAATTCTGCACTTAAGGAAGGTGAGACATCTTCTCAGGAGGACACACATTTAATTCTATGTTAATGTTGTATAATCATTTCTTCAGTTGTTTGTTAGTGGTATCCTATGTGCTAGGTATGGTTTTAGATATTGATACATTTAACAAAGCAGATTAATATTATTGCTGTCTAATAAAGTTTTATTTTAGCATTTTGTAAAACCACCCACATATTGGATTAATGGAGGTGAGAAAGAGAATTTTAAAAAGCAGGTCTGTGTTTGGGGCTGTTATTGAGGGGAAATGGAAAATAACTATTAACAGTTCAGGAGTTCTTTTGGGATGAAAATAATGTTCTAAAATTGATTGTGACAACTGTGGCACAACCTTGTCAACATACAAAAAAATATTGAATTGTGCCATTTTAAATGGCTGGACTATGTTGCATGTGAAATTATATCTCAATAAAACTGAATGTGCATCTGTATATGTGTGTATATATGTATCTATCCATAAAATAAAGGAGAGAGAGAGAGAGAGAGAGAGAGAGAGAGAGAGAGAGAGAGAGAGAACAAAGAAGGAAAGGGAGAGGAGAGGAAAAGAAGGAAGAAATCATTAGCATCCAATTCTCTATTTCTAGGAAAACGATGTTAACTGGTAGAAAGAGGAAAGCTTTGAAAGAGAGCTTCTTTGGGTACAAAGCTCTTATGGTTTAAACTTGGGGCAAGATAATAACAAGCAAGGAGAGGCATCACATTGGAAATTGGAAATGTGTCACTATGCATGAGTGAAAAATTGGTCATGAAGATAGGGATTTATGTCTTAACGGCAGGGAGAAAGTAGATTAATTCACTGTAGAAGGATTAGCTAAATAGTGTAGAGGGCAAAGCTCAAAGCTCAAGGACATGCATCTTAGGTAATAAACACTGTTCTACGGTGAAACTGGAGCCAGGAAAGAAGGGTGGCAGAAAAGCAGGTGAATTTAGTCTACTACATAGTGAGACATACACTTCAGCTTCAATCTTTAGTAAATAAATAGCCAATTTTCCAGCAACACTTGTTGGGTAGGCTATCTTTCTTTCAGTGTGTGTTCTTGGCCCCTTTGTTGAAGAAAAAGTAGCTGACTGTCTTGGGATGTTTCTGTGTCCTCTATTCTGTTTCACTGATTCAAATGTCTGTTTTTGTGTCAGCATCACATATTTTTTGACTTTTGCTTTGTAATCTAGTTTGAAGTAAGATTTTGTGATGCTTCCTTCTTTGTTCTTGTGTCTCTTCTGGTTCCATATGAATTTTACGATTATTTTCTGTAGTTCTGTAAGGAATGCTGTTGGTATTTTAATTGAGATTACATTGATTCTATATATCAGTTTTATGAGTATGATCATTTTGACAATATTGGTTCTGCATATCCAGGATCTGGGGACATTTTTCCATATTTTTTGATACCAGGAATCAAAGTCAGGACCTTGACCTTGCTGAGCAGGTGCTGTACCACTGGGCTATAGCCACAACTTACCATTTTTTGATGTCCTCTTCAATCTCCTTTTTCAGAGTACTGCAGTTTTCTTTGTAGAGATCTTTCACTTCCTTGGTAAGGTTAATACCTATATATTTCAGTTTTTCTTGATGCTAATGTGAATGGTATTGTTTTCCTAATTTCTTTCTTGATGTGTTCATTATTATCATACATAGATGCTATTGATTTTTTGGAGTTGATTTTGTATCCTGCTACGTTGATAAAAATGGTTATTAATTCCAAGGGGTTTTTGTTGAAATTCTATGTAGAGTATTATGTCATCTGCAAATAATACTTTGACTTCTTCTTTTTCTATACATATTCTTTTTATTCCTTGTTCTTGCATGATTGCTCTAACTAATATTTTGAGTATTCTGTTGAACAGAATAGTGATAGTGGGCATCTTTATCTTGTTCCTGATTTTAGAAAGATTTCAATTTTTCCCCATTTAATATAATGTTTCCTGTTAGTTTGTCATAAATAGCTTTATGATTTATCAGATTCAGGTAAGTCCTTCTGTAACTACTTTCTTTAAAGTTTTTATCATGAAGGGGTATTGGATTTTATAAAACCCTTTTTCCACATCTATTGATATGATTGTATGTTTTTTGTCTTGGTTCAGTTTTTGCAGTGTATTTATTGATTTGCATACATTGAATCATCCTTACAACTCTGGGATGAAGCCTGCTTGTTCATGATTTAGGCTTACCAATATTGGTTACCGATATCTTGAGAAACAAACCCTCCTATACGGTTAATGGGAATGTAAACTAGTACAAGCATTATGGAAACCAGTTTGGATATGTCTCAAAGAACTAAAATTAGAAATTTAATTTGAGACAGAATCGCCTTCTAGGTATCTTCCCTGAAGAGCTAAAGACATAAGATTATAGCAATAGGTGCATACCAATGTTTATCGCAGCACAATTCATGCTATGTAAATCCTGGAAGCGCTCTATATGTCATTGACAGACAAGTGAATAAAGGAAATGTGGGTATCTATATATAATTAAATACTACTCAGCTATAAAAATGATACATTTGAGACATTTGAAGGAAAATGGACACACCTGGAAAATACACACCCTGAACTGGATGTGAACTACATTTCCACATAAAATCAAAATTAAGTTTAACATTGAATTTGGTACTTTTTTGTCCAACTCGGTTTGTGACCAGAATTTTGGAAAGAATCAAATTCATGAACTGAGATACCACTGTTATGTTAAGTGAAATAAGTCAGACACACAAACTTAAACAATGTAAATTTTTTTTTTGGTTTGAATAAGGCAAAGTTCTAATAAAGAGGGAAAAAAGAAAGGTTTGACAGAAGGAAACAAGGAGATAGCTATTTGGTATATGGGAAGGGGTTCTGTCACCCGCACATGGAAGGGGAAGTAAAAAGATTTAAGATTTTTCATTTACATGTACCAAACAAACATGAACATGAACTAATAATAATAATAATAGTAAGGATGAAAATGGAAAAAGAGAATTTAGAGAGGCAGGTGGGTGGGAAGGGAAAGGGGAATAAAAAAATCAAGCTATGTTATGGACAGGCACCCATTCCCCAAGACAAATGTAAAATTCCTGTACTACAAATATGTGCTAAGAGAAAACCGGCAGATAAATTCAAAGGAAATCCAAGGAAGATTTTGAGGGAAAGGGATGGTCAACTTCATTAAAAGCTACAGAAAGTTGGGCAGAAAAAATCTGAGGAAATGTTAAAAGATTTCATGATTAATAAGTCAATTTTTATTGTTTGAATTTGTTTATAAAATAGTAAGCTCCCTGGCAGCTGAATCTTTGCCACTTAAACTAAAATATACTCGGGCAGTTCTGGAGTTGAAAAGTTGTGTGTTGACCCCTACGCCTGCCTGTCTCTTTCCTGCCGTCACTACCAAGCCTTCCGACTTTACACTTACTGTCTCCATTCCCTTACCTAATATTCAGTTCCCAGTCACCCACTTCCTGGCTTTTGTACTTTAGTTCACTGAATCTGCTGGAACTGAAGCCATCGATTATTATAGTCAGTCTGCCTTGCTCTGACAAAAGCCCCAGAGACTGGGCAGCATAGTGAACCAATATTTGTTTCTTACACTTTTGGAGACAAACAGCTAGAACAACGTGCTAGCATGTTTAAATTCTTGGTGAAGGCCCACTTGACACAGTCCCCTCCTCACAGAATCTTTACATAAGGATTGGGGAGGCAGAAAAGGAATGGCTTTTGTTTGTTTGTTTGTTTATCTGTTCTTATAATGTCATGAATCTCATTCATGAAGGCTCCGCCCTTAGGATCTGGCCACTTTCCCAAGGTTCCATTTCTTAATACCATTGTACTGGGATTAGAGTCTCAAGATATGAAAACTGGGGAACCATCCAGAGGACAGCACCAGTGGTTTTTTTTTTTTATTGTTAAATGTGATAATTTTTAGTCCTAGATATATATGAGGGACACAGATAAGAGGGGAAACAGTATAGCAGGGGACAGGAAGGATTGACTGGCAGACAGTGACCAAAGCAGCAGGCACTTTCTGCCCTGCCTTTCAGGTGTGTCTGTGTTTCTCCTTGCAAGTCAGTGTTTGCTGCAGTTCTGACTTTGCATCACCTCTCTTATTTACACATATTCCCTGAGTGAAGTTGTTTCATTTACCACAAATAGGTTAATGATGCCCCAAACTCTACCTTCACTCCAGATAGCTCTGTTGAACCACAGGTATTGAAACACGGATAAAAGAATTATATGGTTAAAAAAATGCTGGATCTTATTAAGATGAAATTCGATGTTTTGGCTAAAATATTTATCTATTTAAATATGAAACCACGGTGCTGGTATTAAAATCTAAGATGATTTTTGTGATACTTTTCTAAAGGCTCTGGGAAGTATTGTTATTTACACAAGTAATCCAGGAATTCATTCTTGTCATAAATCTCTATCCCCAACTCCAAATTTAACACAATTCATTAAAAGTAAACATTGCTGGCAAATGACTGTATATTTCCACTAGAGTTTTGTGGACTTATCCGTCTGTTCCATGTGCATATATTGAATTATATCATCTTGTTTGTATCCATGTCCCCAGTATACATTTTAAACACTATGACTAGATAAAGAAATAAGCAACAGCTGCAGTGGGATCCTGATAGGCATGAGAGGAGGAGGAGAATGAGGAGGAAGAGGACGATGGGAAGGAGAGGAGAAAGAATACTTTTCCTTGGAAACCGGAGGATAAAGTCCAGAGAAGAGCAGTCAAACACATACTCTGTGGGGAAGATGGTAAGCATGGAGTTCATGCTGAGCTCTTCTGGAGCCCAGACAACTGCTAAGACTGGAGGCTTGGTGAGTGTGGAAAAGAAGTTAGGAGAGTTGTGGGTGTAAAGTATAGAGAGATTAAATGATTGTCACTTACCAGGAGCTTCACCTTTCTCCAGTCTGTTGTAAGAAAATGATCAGTGGAGGTGGGAAAGCATTTTTTTGCATTTTCTGTTGTCCAGGGATGAGAAAAGATAAAATAGCCTAAGAATGAACCAGCTGGGAACTAGCACAGTAGACTCTGCAATACTTAAACTCAAGGAGCCTAAATGTTTAAATCAGTGGAATGAAGCATAGA
Organism: Hydrochoerus hydrochaeris; assembly: GCA_004027455.1. NCBI lineage: Eukaryota > Metazoa > Chordata > Mammalia > Rodentia > Hydrochaeridae > Hydrochoerus > Hydrochoerus hydrochaeris. The sequence continues at coordinate 1,531 of PVLA01007304.1, read as the reverse complement.
CAAGTGTTTGAATATAAGGGAAAGAAAAAATCTGATAAGGTAGCAGAAAATCAGAGTCGCTGCACATGACAGTATAAGAAGAAAGTCGACACGTATGAGGGCAGGATCTTCACTCCATACTGAAGTCAGAGCCCCAGGTAGAGTGCAATAATTGCTAGTTGAGTTTATCAGTGAATGAATGAATGAGGGCAGGCAGGAATTCCTCTGGAGATCTATGAATTATTAGATGTGTTTTAGTGCCCTGTGACGAAGTCTATAATGTAGACCTTCTGAGGATACCAAGAAATGGGAACCATGAAATTCAGTTGCTTCAAGGAGAATAAGGAGTTGAGATTAAAAAGTCAAAGACCTGTTGCCAGATTTTAAAACTGATGCAGGAGTTAACAGGATTGTGGGTGTGGAGGGAAAATAAAATCTAAGAACCAGCGGAATGAAATGTCTTGGAGGGGTGTTACTGGAGATTGTTTGGAAGTGAAGTGAAACCATCACTTTCAAATACAGAGGCTTAGATAGGGTAGCAGATGAATGTGTCAGTCTTAGCTCTGGCTTGCTGGCACCGGCAAATTAGACAGTTCTAGAAGGTAATTACCATCACATTTGTTTAATGTGTGCCAGACTCTACCTCAGATGTGCTGGGGTTACCAGGAACTCTAAGACCTAAGGTCTGTCTCCACTTTCCTAAGATAGATCACTCTGGGTTATTTGTAGGAGATATTGACTTTATTCCTACCCCCTGAGTTAAGTGACTTTCTCCTTCTGGTCTGGAAAATTCTTTCTCACTGAGGGAGAGGGGCTGTGGAGAGGACTAGGGTGAAGTAGGTATAGAGAAAGCACTGTGGATAGTCACAGGGGAGCAGAGAGGAAGGCATCTGGTTATCTTTACTTTCTGATGGAATCCACTTTCAGTTTCTTATGCCAGGGAAACTATGTGGTATTAAACTATGTGGTATTTACTTTCTGATGGAACCCTGACTGTGCACAGTAGGGAAGCATGCTACCACTGAGCCACGTGCGTAGCCCATTTCATGTTATTTTGAGACACAATCTCACTTAGTTGTCCAGGCTTGTTTAGAATTTGTGATCTGCCTGCCTCAGTTTCTTGAGCAGCTGGGATTATATGCATGTGCCAGTGTATCTAGCTAGGTTATCTTTTGATGACGGAAAATATTTGAGAGACAGTGGAGATAATCTCTGGCCTCTTGTATAGAATATATAAACATTATTATGAATTTGCTTTCAAAAGCCAAAATCAATACAACATATTATAGAGTTTTCAAGTGAAATAAACTTTATATTTGGTTTTCTTTTTTAAAAAAGATTTGTTGGTACATTTTAGGCATACACAATGATCATGTTCATCACAGGGAATTTGTACTTATACGTGATATATCTTGATTCTTTTTTTCCATTTCCCTCCCCTTCCTCTTACCCATCTTCCCCTGCCTATTTACAAAAGCTTTGTTTCTATTTTTTCCCTCTCCTTGTCTGGCCTTGCCTGTCCTCTTCTCCCTTCCCTTCCCTTCCCTTCCCT
>PVLA01007303.1:0-107721 GCA_004027455.1 Hydrochoerus hydrochaeris | reverse complement strand
AGGGCTTGGAAGATTTCACTCCAAGCTCTTCTTGATTTGATGGTTTGCATTGAGAAGTCCGCTGTGATTTTGATGAGTTTTCCTTTATAGGTAATCTGTTTCTTTTCTCTGATTTCTTTTAATATTCTGTTCTTGTGATGGATTTCTGGGATCCTGATTATTATATGTCTGGGTGTAGATCTGTTTTGGTTGTAGCTGGCTGGAGTTCTTTATGCTCATTTATCTGAACTTCACTTCCATTACCTATGTTTGGGAAGTTTTCCTTAATTATTTCGGTGAATAGACTTTATTTCATTTGTATTTGTTGCTGCATCTTCATTCACATATTTTATTCTTAGGTTATAAATCCTCTTGTCATCTTTTAGCCTTTGTATCGTTGCTTCCTGGTTCTTTGTTATTTTTAAGAGATCCTTCTTTCATGATCATACTTTGCAAATCTATCTTCAAGTTTTGAAAGTTTGTCTTTAGTTTCTGTTAAAAGGTTTTTCCAGCTTTCAATGGAGTTTTTAATTTCCTGATACTCTGTTTGGATCTGTTTCATATATTCTAGGTTTTGTTTATATTCTTCATCAAAGGCTTCTCTCCTTTCTCTGGGTTCCTCTATTCTTTCATTTGTGTCTACTTGAGGATTACCCAGGACTTCTTTTATTAGTCTTCTTATATCTTGCTTCAGCTGAGTTAGAATTTCAGATTTAAATTTGACAATGAGGTCATGGATGTATTTCTTTATTTCCGATGAGGCTGTCTCTGACATTACAGGTTTGCTGCTCTCAACCTCCTCTGCATTTACCTCTGTTGGACTCACTTTCCCTGGTTCCGCAGTTGGGGACCTTTTGCTCTTTCTCTGTCTTATCATGTGTTTGGCCCCCTTCAGATGGGTGGGTGGTGGAGGTCTCTGGGCCTTTCGTTTTGCTTACAGTTTTTCTGCAGCACTCTTGCTAGGGAAGTACCGCCCCCCAGTGCACTGAGGATCTGCGAGTTGCAGGCTGGGAGCTGGCTCCTCCCCCTATGCCAGTCAACCAGTTTATGCTTCAATAAGTTTGTGTGTTCCGTGGGGATGCCACTGTCCCAGAAAAGCCTCTTCCCTGGCTATTGGGTTTCAACCAGGGTCCTGGCCTTGCCGGAGCAGATCCCATCAATCTGCTTTGGACTAGGAGTCATCAGCGGACGCTACCTCAGGTTTTGATTCAAGCCCGCCCTCCTGGCTTGGGAATTCCAGTTCTCATCATTTACCAAAGTTTGTGCAGTTCTACTGGCTGTTTCCACTCCCTGTCTTAGCGCCTCCTCCAGCTGAAGTTCTGGAGCTCTCCAACCCCCGCTCTGGCAGGGCCGCGATCTCAGCTCGATCATGAGTCACCTGACTTTTAAGACGTGCCAGTAGAGTGATCGGGGCTCGCCCAGCTCCAGCCCTCTGTCCGTGCTTCTTTTTCTTTTTCTTTTTCCTCAGTTTCTTCCTGGGTCGTGAGAATTCCTCTCCTTTTGTCTGGCTTTCTCCATGTTGCCAGAGTCCAGTGTCTGAGTTGTTTTTATTTTCTTTTTCCTCAGAGAGGCTCTCTTATCGTGCAGCCACTCAGTCGACCACCTTGCAGTCTCCAGTAGTCTGATTTTTGTTTTGCTTTTACACAGTTAGTGACAACTACTCTGGAATGATTTTGAGCTCTAGCTGTTGTCAGAGTACAGTCACCGAGTAGAGTACTTTGGTGACCATATCATCTTAATCATGTTTCTATTGTTTATCTTTTGACACCTAGGTTTTTTGAAAGACATTTTCTGATAATGCCTATGTGTAGCTTATATTTTTAATGCCAAACACTTTAGTATAGATTCAGAAACCCCAGAAAACTGGTGCTCCCTAAAAGTAACATTTATGTTTCTGGGTTTGATAATCTTTCCATACATAAGAAGTTATAAAACAGAGTGAACAATGAATGCTGTGTTCCCAGGACTGTGCTGCAAATTGAGGATAGAAAGATTCCTAGGGATTATTCATTCACGTTCTAGGGCAATCCGCCAAGTGTAGTACCGGAGGAAATGCATGCTGTTAGTGTGTGCTACCTGCTGTGGTGGTGGCCAGATTGTTCTTAATTCACTTCACCCGTGCACCCATGTATTTAACATGTTTGTGTCGTGTCCTCTGTGAAGACAGTGGTAAACTGAACCTTGACTAGATTTTACCACCACTCATGAAAGTTACCCAAACACAGGTATACTTGTCACTTTCGTTCACGTCCCTAGTGTCTAGAACAGTGCTAGACACATAGTAGATGCTCAGTAAGTATTGGAAGAAACAAACAAATGCTGCAAGCCTGAGGCCGGGTTTTCCTTTCCCTGTAAAGGGAATTCTTTAACTGAATTATGAAGCTAATGGTTACCTGAGAGAAAGATAGTACACCATCCTTTGTCAATAGGAAAGTTTAAACAGAGGCTTTAAGATGTTGAGTAATACTGAGGCTTAATATGAAATTCATTAAAATTTTTAAGAAGCAATTGGAATAAAAGTATTCTGTATTTGTAAACTTTGGAGAAGTTACACAGAGTATCAAGCATGTGTTTCTGTGGCATAAATTATTTTTAATAGACATGCTTGCCAGGAATTTTTCTTTTAAAGTTCAGTATTACACTGATAGTATTTTATAACTTAAATTGCCGTGTTTTAATGGCAGTCATGAATTATTCCTCAGTGGTGGATAATTAGAAGTTTTTAAGTGGGAGAGATCATTTTCTTTCAAAAAAGAAATTTAACCCCAAATATTTTGAGGGACTCCTAATGCATGCTTTCTCCTTAAAATATCAAGAGGCTTTTTAGAAATGTAATGTTTGAACCTGGCAGTTGATGGCATTTTAAATTACCTTATTACCTTAGAGTGTCTGATGCAAGTGTTCAGAGTTTAGTAATTATAAACAAATACCAAAGTTCAGTGTTTTCCTTGTATTTTATATAACTTGGTTTTTGTATTAATTTTTCATTATGCATTTATTTGAATGTATTTCCAGGGCAAAATGAAGCACTTTAAATTTCAATTGATACTACCTTCATATGGCATTACACATTTTCGAATAAACTGAATAGTTTAGAGAATAAAATTTGAAATGCTTCATAATTTAAAATTTCCAACTTAGTTTTTTTTGTCATGTGTTTGTAGCACTGAGAATTGAACTCAGGACAGTCACACTAAGTTATACCCCTCAGCACTGACCTATCCCTGTGGGTTTGGTTTGGTTTGGTTTTTAAGACATTCAGTCACTCAAATTGGGCTTGAGTTTGAGATCCAATCAGAGCAAAGGCATTCCATCTATCTCACCCAGCCAGCTCCAGTTTAGGCTTTTATTTAAAATAAGCCACAGCTTCTATACCAGAATGACACAAAAAGCACAGACCTATCATCACTTCCGTGTGCTGAGTTGGTTATTTAACTCACACAATCTTACATTGTTTGAATACCATCTTTTGCAAAAATTTCATATTTCTGTGAAGATTTCTTTGGTGTTTCTTTTTCTTTCAATTTTTAATTATTATTCATACTTACTGGCACTAAGTAATGATTAGATTCCTTGTGTGGAGTTGATGCATGTACAGAAAAAGTCCTTTTTCATCTTCTGCTCCTTGCTCTGTCTCTTTGTTCTCTTGCCTTTTGCAAAAGATCTATCATGCTATCTCCTGTTAATCTTGTGTTTTGCTCTTTGTTTATATTTTGGTTTCTTGTACAAGAGAAATCATGTGACATTTAAATCTGTGGGTCTGTTTTATTTCACTGAACAGCGTGGTCTCAAAGGTGCATCCATTTCCGGCAAGTGATCCGAGTTTATCCTGTTTATTCTAAAATTGGTACATGTTCTTGGTTACTGTGCCTATACTGGAAAATAGCAGTTGTTTTTGTTTATTTTCTTCATTCTTTGAAAGCAAACAAGGTCATGGAGTGAACACTTCATTCTCCACATGTCATAGTTTAGGCTTCACATAACATAGACATATCAGCGTAGTTATGTTAATGAGCACAAAAATATTTGATGTTATAGGGTTTAATAAAATTTTTTCTCAGTGGAATTTAACCAACAGAGTGACCTTAAATTAGTTTTCTAGCAGATTACCTTTGAGCATAAAGATATATTTTTATATCTCCAATTTTTTAAAATTGTGCTTCGCTGACTCAGAATATGCAGAGATAAATGAAACAAGTCAACTATTAGGGGCTTAATGTATTCTTGAGATGTACTTTTAACATGCATTTCCATTGTAGGCAGACATTTCATTAGCTGGTATTAATAGGTGTAATTGTGAAATTTCATATGCCAGCACTAGTAAGCCTGTGGCCCAAGTTAATGTTTCAGTAGAGCTTGGAGTCACAGCCTCGGTCCCGTAGAAGTCTCTGGTAATCAAAGGCATTGTGCTTACTGGAGCTTGCAGACGGCATGGGCAGCATTCATGACAGGGTTTAGTTCAAAGTAATTAAGAAAAACAGTGCGAGAAAAGTTTTATCTTACAGCCTAATCAGAATATTTTTAATAGGGATATTTGATTTTTACAGAAATGTATAAAAAACAGATGATAGTAGAAAAACAAAGTGTAGTCTTTGTTGCCAGAGCACCATACTATCTTGCAAGAAGGCTTATAAGTGACATGAAATCCAGGCATGGGCCCCCATCTCTGGTCCTGCAAGTTCCAGTCCAGTAGCAGTGCATCTGTGTATTAGGAGTCAACCCCTGAGTGCGAGTGGTTTGAGTCCTAACTCACTGCACCTGTTGCTGAGAAGTGTTCATTCCAATCCCTAGCCTGAAGCACGGAGTTATTGTTTGATATTTTACAGCTTGTGAGGGTGGGGGTATGGGGGCAGAAATGGAGCAAAACAGTTCGTTTTACTCTAAGCACCGCTGTTTGGCAGTAGTCACATTTGCACAGCACAAAGCTGGAGTATTGATTTTTTTGCTCACAGAGCCTCCCACCTCTTCTTTCTTCGATTGTTTGGGTCAAGAGATGGATTGGATTACATTTTGTTTGTTGGGATGCTTTATTTTTTCGTTGTTAAAATGAAAATACAGCGTAAAATAAGTATCATAGTAAGTGTGGTGAAAGGCTTTAATTTAGAGTCTCCTTTACTGTGATTATGTTGACTGAGCCATTGCATGGGTTTCTTTACGATCAGATACATGGTTGCCTTTCCTGCTCCTCCTCTTCCAAGCCTGGCAGCACCCAGTCCACCTTCCCTAACTGTGTCTTCCATGACAGGGATCCCCAAGCGTGCTGCTCTTGTCACCCTTAAAATAACATTTCAGACCATGAACCCAGGAGCCAAATTGCTGTGTTTCAAATCCTAGTTTTATTCTACTGGATATGTGACCATGGAAAATGCAAAAGCCTTTCTCCTCTGTAAAATGGTGATACTAATTAATAGTACCTATGTGTTTGATAGTTTTGATGATTTTTTGTAAATTCCTATAGGGACTTTAGACAGTAGTGGAATAAAACAAGTATAAAATTGGATGATGATGTCAGCAACAGCCGTGTGGGATTCTGGAAATTAAACAAAGCCAAATAACCAATGGGGAGCATTTATTTATGAAAGTCTCCTAGAATTTCTGTTGTGTATGAGCCTCCGTGGAAGTTCAAAATCTGCTTAGAATTGAGGGCCAAACCCATACCCAACAGTGTGGCCAACAAGGCTGCCAACTTTTAGTTATGGTTCCATTTTGGAAGACTGGGCGGTCAGCCTGAAACTCATCAGGCAAATCATGGAAATGAAAGAGTGACAGATTCTCTTTGCATCCTTAAGGCTACACATGTGCAGAGACACAGGGGACATGGCAGACAGTAACAGGCAGATTGAGAAATGGGTGATATTGCCTACTCTTCCTAACACACACTGAGTGAGATCAGCAGAGTAGAGGCCTCATGGTGAGCTCATCCTTTTGGTGCAGCCAGTGCCCAGTCATGGGCTGACCACTGAATCCTACAGACAGCGATGACCTCTGGCTACCCAGGCTAAACAATAAAAACAAAATAAAACAAAGCCAGGAGCAGAGGCATAAGTAAGCTGCACTCTGTGGGGAAGACAGATTTTTCTGTAGATTCAGCCAAGACGCTATTTATCACAATAAGAAATCTGAATCCAGAGTTGCTAAGAGTATATTATTTAAAATGTACTCTTTTCAGCAACTGCAAACATTTTATGAGATGCACAGAGAAACAGGAAAAATGGTCCAGACTCTGGAGAAAAAGTATTCAATAAAAATTGCTTCTGCTGTGGGCCCAGATGATAGATTTAGCAGACAAACGTTTGAAAGCAGCTATTACAAAAGTGTTCATAGATTAAAGTAAAACTATATTAGAGAATTAAGGGAAAATATGATGACAATCACTTAACAAATATGTAATCTCTATAGAGAAATAAAAACTATTTTTAAAAGACCTTAAAGAAATTCTTGGCACACCTTAGTTATTACATCAGTACAGTGTGAATAGGTAAGGTTTTCCTCTGCAAATACAGGTAGCTCTGCTTCAACAAAATACAAATTCTGATTCGGTAGGTCTGGAATTCAGCCTGCAGATCTGTCACCTTGAAAAGCTTTACCAGGTGACTCTGATGGAGTCAGGGTTGATGATCAATGATACAGGCTTGACAAATGAGTTTTTAACAGTACGTTCTCTAAAGTAGCTCATTTTAAGTAGTTCAGAATTGCTTCGTACAAAGAAAAAAAGTTTACAAACAACTTTATCTATTAGGATTTTTTCTGTGACTCACCATGGTAGGTCATTAATGTGTTACAAATAAAGGAATAAATACATGTTAGAAATTAATATTTTGTCTAACTTTGAATTTACTTTGAAAATGTTGAGTTGGGCTTTCAGACCCTATTTTTTTCTTTAATGTGGTATCCAAGATTGAACCCATGCTATGCAAACACACTACCATTGAGCTACATCCTGCTATTCCTTGTTCCCCTTTAAATTTTATTTTGAGAGAAGGTCTTGCTCAGCTGCCCAGGCTGGCCTCAAACTTAAGATTCTGCTGGTTCAGCCCCCTGACCAGCAGGATGAAGAGGTTAAACCATTCCCCTTAGGTTTTCAGAGAAACAATGTGAAATATCCAAAGAAGGCATAGCCATTTACATTTTTCCTAAAAATTTTTGTAAAGTTTTCCTTTTGTAACTGGCTCACATTTGTTTCCCTCATCCACTAAGACTTTTAAATAACTAATCCAGAAAGATCTGAGTAAACATTCAGCCCTACACCAGCAATGAGTTACTGTAATGTTATCTGTTATATACTATTTAATGTTATTTCTTTTTTCATATTTTTTCTGGCTATAAACGCAGTAGTTCAGATCAAGAAAGATCCACAAATATGCAGCTTGGCTAGCTGTCTTGTGAGAAACACTGATGAACCCCAGTGACACATAAAACACGACAAATGGAATTTAAAACTTTTTGTTATTCTTGGGTGATGGCACATAATTTTGGTTTATTATAAGTCATTTCTGTCTTTAAACAATGACCATTTTAATTTTCACTACCAAGGGAAATAGATATTACAGAGGAAAGCACATTGCAGTTTGTATTATGTCATTCAAATACTGCCTATTTAATGTAACAATTTGGTTCCATATCCTTTACTGGGAAATGTATTCTGTGCTACTGATGGTATTGGTATTGTGACTAGCACCTCACTGTCACAACCTAGCAGGATAGATGTGTACAGAAAATGAATATAAACAGTAACATGTTGGCATAATAAGCATGTTAGTAAAGATATATGAAGTTCAGTGTGCTAGTAAGAGTAAGAATTTTGAAAAAAACATTTATGATTTACACAGCGGTCACTGTAATTGTAGGTGAACAATATACGTCACTAGAAATCCGAGGTTCTTTTCAGCGAAAGCACATGTACCAAGATCTCTTTTTTGCCAGTAGATTTTTATTAGGTCTACTAAAATATTTTGAGCTTCCCATTCCTTACTTTACTATTTTTGGATGTCCATGACTTAGGCTTTAAAAATTCTCTCTGTGCATTATTAAAACGGCAAAATACTCAACTTTGTAACTTTCAAAAACAGAGTAAAATTCAAAGTATAACCCTCCAAATTAATAATCACAAAAATTAGAAGATTTAGTTTAAAAATCACACAGGTTCATAATTATGATTTTGATATAATGATAGTAATTGTGAATTATTGCTCTAAACCGGTCTTTTAATAGGATGTTCTAATAGTACTAACATTTTTAACAATATAATTTATTCTGTTTTCTTGTAGAACAATTAGAAATGATCTCTCAATAGGTTGTGCTCTAAAATTATTTTTAATGGCACTTGTTTGAATTTCCATTTTGGTATTGCCACAAGTACAGTTCAACTTCTGAAGTTATACAGTGTTTTCCATTACAACAAATAATAATTTAAACTGAGCTATTTATAAAATATAGGATCAAGATAGGAAAATGCATGTAAAAAATGTTTGTATTATATATTTAAATGTATAATCATATATTTCGTGTGTATGAAAGTAAACAGTAAAGCCCTGTTTGAGGAGATGTCTTTGTTAGTTTGGCTTCTTTACTGTTAGTTGTGACATTTGCTTTTCTATCTCTGTCTTTCCTTTTCATTAGTGCTGTGCTTTTACACATATGTGTAGTGCTCTCCTGTACATAAATTTTCTTAGTACAAATCCACTAAGGCTGATGTTTGCCGTGATTCTCTGAGGATGTCTGTTTCAAATCACTTTTTCCTTTTCTCTCAGTTCAGTTACATCTTTCAGTAGAATAGAGGGCTCTCTCAGTTTGAGAATTAATCATATTTTAAATCATGCCATTGTGTGACCTAATAACTTCTGGAGTTTCATTCATATGTTAGAAAGTAAGTGCATTTTTATCCAGATGACTGTATTGCATTGAATTAGTGACAGTTGTTTGATAAGAATACAGAGAGAGGCTTTCAGATGACCTTGACCTGGATACAACCCAGGTTAAATTGGAACTTATAGCTTGTAAGTGTTCTTTGACTTCTCAGTGTCAGCTTTTCTATAAACAGAATGCATACAATAAGCCGTACGATGCAGAGTAATTAAAACAATAGAAATAAAAATGGAGTGTACCTTTTGTAACAGGCATTCAGTGGACAGTAACAAGCTAAAGAACCTGAATTAAAGCATTCAGGCAGTGTTTGAGAAGTTTCGGTAGCACGTCACGCTACATCACATAACATAACCTTGTCATATAGACTTCGCTATGCGTGGCTTTCTGTGTTTTAACCTTTTGTCCTGTGCCTCAGTGCTTCATGGGACTCCTGAGTGAAAGCTGTGATAAACTTCATATTCTCGTCTTTTATTCTATCTAAGAGTCTTTTGTCTGTCACATATACACAATGGTTATCTCCAATCTGATGTGTACCATATATAAATTCATCTAGCAGTTATACCTTTATGTACATTATTTCCTTTTGGAACTATGTAGGTATTAAAGGTAATGTCACAGATGTTTCATGTCCATGTTGTAGATCACACCATGAAAACGTAGAGAAATGTTGTTCCTTTTAGGTCTTTTAACTTGTTGGACTGGACTGAATTACATTGAGGTGTAGTAATGCTGTCTTCTTTAAACTTCTCTCTGCTAAATCTTTTCAGCAATGCCAATTTTAGTGTCTATAAATTGAAAAACTGTGATATAAGTACTTCATTATCATAAGTATTTTATTTGGGGAAAAATTTACAGTATTTTCAGACTAATGGTGTGTCAGCAATGAATATGTGTATGTTAAATGACAAAGTAGGGCCAGTATATAACAGAGCTTTTCTTCCATTGCATGAATAAAAATTGTTCTTGATGAGGAGTTATGTTCAATGTTTGTAATAAAACATGTCATTGCTTAATGAAGTTGATGAAAATGTTAGCCATACTCCAAAAGAACCATTTAATTTGTGTTTAGGCTAGGTTATATATAAAATGTTTGATAGTATAATTTCAAAAGATATTATAAAAATGATGAGTCCAAATAAAGATACATTAGAAAAAATAAATTTTTGGTATAGGTAAGAATTAATACGTGTGCATGTGACACTTTGACTCTAAACACTAGTCATTTAACAAAGTTTCATTGAAACAATTTGTTATACATGAGTTAAAGGTTAGTTTTATTTCTTTTCACTTTAAGGTTTCAGCCGAGCAGCTTTACCGTTTGGGTTAGTCAGAAGAGAATTATCCTGTGAAGGTTATTCTATTGATCTGCGATGTCCGGGCAGTGACGTCATCATGATTGAGAGCGCAAACTATGGTCGGACAGATGACAAGATTTGTGATGCTGACCCATTTCAGATGGAGAATACAGACTGCTACCTCCCAGATGCCTTCAAAATTATGACACAAAGGTAAATACTCATGTGTTAAACCCCGTTTTACCAGATCCAGATATGCAAAGTTACCCTAATTGCAGAGTGCATAATTTGCAGTATGGCCCATATCTCAGTCTGTAAATTAAACTGCAGTGGATTTTTACCTATTGATTTCTAGTTGATATTACATTTCTATAACATTCAAATCTGCACATTTTAATATAAACAAGATATGCCATACATACCTTTTCATCTTACATACTGGAAAATATAGAACAGTTCAACTGGAAGCTTGATTTTTGAGGCTTCAAAAGTTGAAATATTTTCTGTAGTAAGAATGTCTTTATGCCTGGGTCTTCATTAATAATTGCTTCTGTACTTTTTTCTTTGAATCAGCATTAGTTTTTAGAGCAGTTTTAGGTTCACAGCTAAGCTGAACTTATTGCCATATAAGTACATTGCCCTCCTTACCAGTGTCTTACACCACAGTGGTTCATTTGTTTCAGTAAGGTGCACCTACAGCGACTTGTCCTTGCCCCCCAAAGCCCACAGTTTATATTAAGGTTCACGCTCGGTGTCATATATTCTGTGTGTTTTGACAAATGTGTAATGCTTATGTACCCACCATTATATAATAGGATTTTACTACCCTAAAAATTACCTGCTTCATCTCTTCTTTCCCATCATCCTCTGGGACCCTTGACAAGTATCTCTCCTAGTGCCACTTCCTTAGTTGTGCACTTCGTCAAATGTGAAATAGTTCGAATCACATGCCTTTTCAGATTGGTTTCTTCAACTTGGCGATAGGCATTTTTTAAATGAAAAAAACCCAAAACAATTTCATAACAATAATAAGAGAACAACAATAGTTAATACATTGCTTGTTATTATCTTCCAAGTATAAGACATAGACCAAAAAGATTTTCACAAAAGAAACAGATAATAACACAAAACTTTGTTTTCACCACACAAAGGTAAACTAGAAATGCATCACTTGGAGCTTATACAGTAAAATATTTTTGAAACAATGTAATAGGTAGTTTAGGGAAGTATTTGAACTTTTCTACTTGCTAGTTCTTTCTCTTCTGTTTTGTATTTAAGTTTTCAATGTGTCTTTTCTTAGCTCATTTCTTTTTAGCACAGAATAATACTCCCATTGACTAGATGTTACTACAGTTCATCTAGTCACATACTGAAGGACCTTTTGATTGCTTTAAATTTAGATTTTTATGAAGAAAGCATCTATAAATATATGCATGCAAGTTCTGTGGTCATAAGTTTTCAACTCGTTGGGTAAGGAGTACAATAAAAGTATGTGAGGTTTCATAAGAAACGGGCAGACTATCTTCATAAGTAACTACTGTTTTGTATTCCTACCAGTGCTGAGCGTTGGTCCACACTCTGCTGGCATTTGATGTTGATTGTGTTTGTGTTTTAGCCATTTAATAGGTGTGTAGTGGTATCTTGTTGTTTTAGTCCCTAATTTCATAGTGGTAGCATTTTTATGTGCTTATTGCCCTGTGTATGTCTTCTTTGGTGAATGGTTTTTAAAATCCAGTTTTTGTCTTGTTTAGTTAAGAATTCATTGTGTATTTTAGAGAACAGTCCTTTTTACCAGCTGTGTCTTTTACGATATTTTCATCCAGTTTCTGGCTTATCTTCTCATGCTTTTAATAGCAACAATAAACCAGAATAAAACAACAAATTCAAACTAAGAAAGCATACAGCTAGGTATACAGTCCCTTGTTTTTCCAAGGAACTATACAAAAGTACTTTTTCTATAGATTAAATAACTTTGGGTTATCATTGCTAGCAGTTAACATAGTCATGAGAGTGCTATAATACTAGATGACTAGTAGAGAGTGTCGTCAACATACCATACTTGTTAGGGCAAGATAGAAACCACACTTTTGAATACTAAGTGGAGACGTCTGCCATCTTCAAACAGTATACAGAAAGTTAAACATACTCTAGTAAGGTTCTACTCTTTCTAATTCAAACCATTACTTTCTCTCTCTGATCTTTTACATTATACAAAATGCTTTTAAAGATAAGACTAAAGTCAAATTTTGTTTAGAATTCACAGTTGAATAGATTTTATCATTCACAATTAGAAAACTAAATTTCAAGACCATATAAAATATGACATCATCGAGTTTCTTAAGGCCCTTTTTATTCAAGTGTTGTTAATTGGGCTGTAGCTACTTCACAAAGATTATGATTCAGTAAGGTTGAGTGAGTATCATGAGTATTGAGTGCATATATATATATACACACACACACACACATACACATATGTAGTCTCTCTCTATCTATATATATATCTATATCTATAAGACGTGATAGAATATCTGAATTTTTTAATTGAAATGTAAGTTATGATGGTTTTTTTATCTATTTTCTTTCTCCACTGAGCCCCTATTCATTAATTACAGAAATTCAGATGAAAAGAAAAGAGGAAAAATATCTCCATGTTTTAAGAGTGTGGTTCATCATATTTGTTTTAGCATATTTTTATTTACAGTTATGGCCACTTTTTTGATGCTGATTCTGATAAAATCATTAAGTTTTTTTTTTTGAAACTAGACTCTATCACCTTACTTTAGAAAGATTTCCATTAGATTTTGCTTTCATCATCTTATCGACACTGTTATTGTAAAATTAAGTCCAAAATGTCATTTGTATCAATAGTACTTGCATAAATAGTGCTTCCATTTAAAGAAAAATTATTTTAAAGAGCATAAAACTAAACAAATAAAACAGAATAAAGCCAATCAAAACAAAACAGTGTAAGTGATACAGTACTTCAAGATAATAGTAAATCAACAGTGGCCACAATAATGCTTCTTGCCATCCCCAAAACAGCTGTCCATACCCTCAGACATAGTAAAAAAATCAAACAAAACAGAACAGAACCAATAAAAATAAAACAATGAATGCAATCCCGAACTTCAAAACAAGACAGTAGTAAATCCAAAATGGCAAAAATATGGAATGCTTCACAAATTTACCTGTCATCTTTGCTCAGGGGCCATACTGATCTTCTTGGTATCATTCTAATTTTAGTATATGTGCTGCCAAGGTGAGCACAGTGCTTCCGTTTTTTGGTGAGTAGTATGAGTAAATTCTGGCCTATAAAACAAATCACTTTTTATAGCTTAACTTTTCCTGAGTAAAATGGATTCTGAAAGTAGAGCTTCCCTCATCTGAAAATCCAAAATCAGACACACCTTTGGAATCTTGTTGGGGATATAGCTCAGCAGCATAACACTAGCCTGGCAGTCATGTGGTCATGAGTTTGAATCTTGGTACAGGAGAAAAAAAAATCTTAAACGTTTTGAACACCAACATGAAGCCACACAAATGGAAAACATTACTTACCTGTAAGCTTGTGTGACACGTTGCAGTCAAAGCCCAAATTGACAGACATACTGTATAAAATGACGATCATTTTATATATATACCTAAGTGAATTTTGTGTTTAGATTTGTCTTATCCCCATAAATATGTGCATATATTTTCCAAAAAACCTTAAGATCTGAAACAAGCCGGGAGTAGTGGCTCACACCTGTAATCCCCTCACTCGGGAGGCTGAGGCAGGAGGATCATTGCGAGTTTGAGTCCAGCCTGGGCTACAAAGTGAGCTCAAGGCCAGTCCAAACTGCATAGTGAGACCCTGTCTCAAAAAAAAAAAAAAAAAAAAAGATCTTAAACATTTTTGATGTCAGGCATTTCACATGATGGATACTAAACCTGTTCAACATTTTGCACATGGTATTTCAAAATCTGGGAACTTCCTGTCCTTTGGAGGCAGACACTCACTGGGTAGTAGTTGAACATTAATCCCATTGTTCACATGTTAATTCACCTTTCAACGAGAGTGACGAGAATTAGGCTTCCAGAAGCAGGCTGGAGTGAAATAAAAAAAAAGAATTATTATGTGTGATTACCTGTTTTTACTAAACTGACCAGCAAAAGATGGTGAGAATTGGTACAAAGAGGTTTAGCAGAGCTAGGTTTAAAGGATGATACATTTTAAGTAATCTTTGCTAAGTTATATATTCGAAAACACAGCAAATACTTAATGAGATGTGTCTTATACTTTTACATGAGTATCATTCCATATTATAGGAAACAGGATAAAGTATCATCATTTTCATCATTTATTTTGTAAATGTGGGGCTACATTTCTTGATATTACTGTACTTTATTTTTTTTAATAGTACTGGAGATTAAATGTAGCCATTTATCATGCTAGACAAGTACTTTCCCATGAATCTACATTGCCAAGTGTTTTTATAAATTTATTCTGAGCCAAGGTCTTGCTAAACTGCACAGGCTGGCCTCAGGCTTGTGATAATCCTGTCTCAGCCCCTGGAGGCTATAGCATTACATGCTTGCTCTACCACACCTGGCTGATACTATGCTTTTAAAAAAAGATCTAAAAATTGGGGGCACTTGAACTCTGTAAAAGCCTTTATTTGTTCTTTTTGCCCTTATTATCAAAATCTCCAGTATATGGCATATAGATACAAATAAGGAATAATTCTAACACTAACAGCAGAAAATCCATTTTAAGTGGTATTACACTGGTTACCTATAATTATTCAATCAGCAAAATGACGGTTTAAACATGAACACTTGACTGAAAAGGAAGACAAGGTTGAGATGATTTTAAAATTAGTTTCATAGTTGTAATTGATAAGTATCCTATACACATGTGTCAGATTAAAAACCTTAAGGAATTCTGTCATATTTGACTGGTTTAGAATTTCCAATAACTGTATGAAAAACAAAGTAGGTCATATTTTTGAAACTAGATCATTATGAATAATTATTACTGTGTGTAGAATGACTTGACTCTTTAATTTTACAGTGCTAAACCCTTAACAACTTAGCAAATATTGCCATTTGTAACCCCCAAAATCTGATATTTTGTGATGAAATAGAGTTATGTTTATTTATTTAATGTAAAAAATTTTCTCTTTGGAAAGCTCCAATAAAAATACTACAGTTTTTCTGTATAAACAGTAATACAGACACAGAAATTTTAGTCCCATTGCAGTATGTTTGCTTTGTATTTCAAAGTTTTTCTTCTTTCTCCTCCAGTTACTACGTCTAGTACTTAGGAATCAAACAAATAAATACACTTGTAATTCAAGCCTTGATCATAAAATTGTTAGTATTCCTTTCTCATTTTGTCCTCATTTAAAAATGTGAAACTAAAGGTTTGTTAGTAACAGATCAAAATGATTGGGACCACAAGTGTTTCAGATTTTGGACTTTAGAATATTCCCAAAGATTTTACTGGTTGAGCATCCTAATCCAGAAACCTAAAATATAAAATGCTTCATCTATTTCAAATTTCGAATATCTCCTATCAAACAGCATTTCAGAATTTTTCAAATTAAGGATGCTCAACATGTATGCTTGTCCTTTAAGTCATCTGAGTGGCTTATCCTAAAAGTCCAAATAGGAATTCTTTATTAAAATTGTTTATATTTTATACATTATGAAATAGTTACCATTATAGATAATATTTTTAGTACTCTTTGGAGATAATTGTTGTGAGACACCACAATATTAAAACACAACACTTTGGGTTCATTAACAAAAATGTTTCTGCTGTTACTTTTAAGTATCTGCTTTGATTTGATTAATAAGTAAATTAAAATTTTGCTAAAAGTATATATGTTTTGCAATACTTGAACTGATGTGCTAAATTGTACCTGAAGTTTTCTCAACCTCTCTTTGTTTATGTTCTTCTCTCTTAAGAATCTGTTCATTGTCATCAAGGCAGTTTGCTGTCTTTTTTGTTTTTAATTTGGCTTTGTAATATGTTTTTAATGTTCCAGCACTTATGCTTAGAGATATGAAAGTACGTAAATGTGTAAATATTTACAAATTTATATTTTAGTATTGAGTATAAAGCTAATGTGCTTACATAGGTCATCTTTTACAGAGCAGTCCCTGCTGTCATGTGCATATTAGCATACCTTCGTACAGACAAAGAGAAGAGAGTAATACTACATGCCTCAGCCCTTCCCCATGTTTGGAAGGTATATTTTGTGTAATTGACTGAAACAGATTCTCTTTTGGTATTGAAATTGCCCAGTGAAAAATTGTCATGTCCTAGACTCAGGGAACTGCCTTGGTATCCTCAATTCTTTTAGTCAAAAATGTTTTTTATTTGTATAGACAACAACTGGCTAGAACAGAATAATAACTGTGTTGTTTGTTATTAAACAAAATTCAGTATGTATTTGTTTGTTATGGTGTCCAGCTCAACCCCTTTAAGTTTGTTTCAGTACAGGGTGTCGTGTTTACAGATTCAGTGGTACCTCAGTTCACAAACTTCATTTGTTATTTGTTCCCCAGTTCTGAAAAAGATGGCCACATTTGTGTTTGTCACCCGATGTCTCTAGAGTTTACAAACAAAAACAAAATATTGCCAAATGCTTGTTAGTGAACCATATTGCTCACAAACAAAAGCATTCGTGAAGCGTGGTACCACTGTATTTCAGCAGCCATTGGTTTACACAAGTTTTGCATCTGCGTGAGTGGCCTAAGGTGAACATATAGATGGAAGAGTCTGGAAGTTGATAGTTTGAGGGAACAGATGACATGATCCAGAGACTATGTAGTTTATGCAGAAGCCCTGGACAACCCGTCATTTGAGGGACAGAGGTAATAGGAGATAATTAATGTCTTTTAAGCTAGTAGTAAACTATAAAAGTGATGCTGCTTTTCTTGGTGATGTTGAAGGTGTCTATTCCATTTTAGCAACTCATACATAAAAATTGCTAGGATTTTCAAGATAGCAGAATTTAAGGGTAGAAGTCAAAAATGGTGATCGACCTTGCATAGACTAGCAAGAATTGTGCAGTAACCTGGCCACATGGAACTAAAAAGTGAATATTAATTCATGATTTATAAAGTCAGGTGTCTTGAAGGAGTATTTATCATAAAGCAGTCCCGTGGCATACATGCCAGAGATGCAGACAGAGCTGTTAGTGCATGGCCGAGCAGCTAGCAGCTGACCGTCGACAACAGGTGTGTGTCCTATCTCTTTCTTTCTTTCTTTCTTTCTTTCTTTCTTTCTTTCTTTCTTTCTTTCTTTCTTTCTTTCTTTCTTTCTTTCTTTCTTTCTTTTAACCTCAGGTTTAGTCCCAGTGTTGGCACTTTACAGTAAATAAGTGGATTTGAGGTTGCAGTTTGAGTACTCAGTCTCTAAAAGCTTTGCCATCACTGTTATCAAGGAAAGAGGAAATCCTAGCTTCTATAAGTCAGGTGAAGTTTACTATTTTAAACCAAGGGATACAAAAGTTTGGGAGATGTGTAGGTACCACATAAAATCTATTTCTTTCTCTTCCATATCCTATTTATCACTTTTCTATCATTGACTTTTCCCTGTATAAATCTATCAGTGTCCTGCCCTATTATTTGTAAGTTTAATAAAGACATTGTATTTAACATTTCTAACCCAAGCACAATTCATGTGGTGACATTTTCTTGTGTCCTGAGGATTTGAAGGGATATGTTACTATATATGTATGTGCAGGCAGGGGTTTGTCAGATCTTTACAGTGCAGAAGACTGTGCAGCCTGCAACAAGCTGTGTGTGGTCTTTCCCTCTGCCACACCATCTTCTGTTCTTGGTGCCAGCAGGACACAGAGCTAAAGACCTTCACATGGAGGCTTAGGTGGTGGGAAAAGGGATCTATTTTAAAAGAGTCATTCAACACTGGGTTTGTTGGAGCTGCAGAAGAACATGGCTCATCTTATTCTAACCCCCTTTGATTACACTTGGGGAATCTACAATTATTGCACATGGCATACTTTTCTTCTGTTGCTGCTTGTACAATTGCCTAGTTTATTTAAAAACATCCCTGGGAATGAATAGCAGAATGATTAACCCTTTTTTTATATATCATGAGCCTTTGAAAATGGCTGAATTATTGAGCTCAGAGACCAAAAACTCAAATTGTCTATACCTTGAATGAGTAATACTTTTTAAGAGCTTTTTGAAAATTCTTAAATAACTTTGAATTTATGCGATTGGTGTTTTATCTAGTTGAGTTACTTTCCAAATATATTAATAGATGTTCATTATGCATACATTACTTAAAGGAGATACTTAAATGTGTACACACAATTTTACTCTAAGAAGCTGTGAATATCAAAGCTTCTCAGAATTTATCCAAGAAAACGCATTAAAATGCAGCCACAGTTCTGTCGGTGTTCTCTGGCAGACTTCATGATTATAGATTTCACTTTGTGCTCTCCCTGACGTACAAACTGCTCAACTTTTGTATTGATCATTCATTCTCTCTAAAGAAGCTTTGCATCCAAATCAGAGCTTTACGAGTTTTTATTTTTAAATTTAGTAAGTACATGTATACTGATACCTCCTTACAGATAACACTAAATTTTTCAGTTACTTTTTTAAATGACCTTCCAATTTCTTCCTCATTAATAGCATTTATCAGGGATGAAAAATTAGCTCTCTCTGTCTTTTCATCTAAATTGATGATTCATAACATTTTGAAAGTATTTTATAGTCTTCCATTACTATAAATGCTTCCTAGTTGGGAATACTGTTCTCTTGCCTTTAATTAGTACATATATTCATTCCCATAGGATCTAAGCCTGCTATTTCTGAGAAACTCCATTCTTATCCTGATGTTGTTTATCCAGAGTGCTTTTTATCTATTTGTGGTGTCAGGTTTATCAACCATTTGTCCATTAAGATGAAATACGTATGGGAAAAATAAATAACTCGGATGCTACTAACCCATCATCTCTGTGCAATTTACTTAGGTTATTTTCTCTTACCTGATGGATTTCCACTAATTCTCTCACTCTCGGCTGAGTTATTTCAAGACAAGTAACTGGAATTACAATCCACATGTCTTTGGCCAAGGATTTGAGAGGTTACTAGTATAGATTCTTGAACCTTAGTACGGTAGTAAATAACCATTAAAGCTCTAATTGGTATATCTAATTGGACACATACTTTGTATGTCACTTATCGATGGGCATTTAAACCAAAGCACTCATTATAGGAAAGAGAGGTTATTGGCAGGTTAAGAAAAAACAAAAAAAACAAAAGAAAACACATTGAACATTCACATTTAGTATACAAGGAAGACTAATAAATTATAAAATGGCTTGGAAGATAAATTATCTAAATATCCCTTAGGACCTTGCTCATCAAATGAATGCAAAAGATAAAATGTCACATTGCAGATTCTCACTTACATGGTGCTGTTTTGGCTTTTTAAATGATAATTAGTTAAACAATTCTTTTACTAATAATGAGAGTGGAAAGTGTACATGTGACTGCTTGTTTTCACTGGTATTGTCCAATAATATGTGTGTTTTACTTTTATAGTGTGTCTGTAGCTCAGGAAGACAGTGTTGTCTTCTCAGCGGCACAATACAAGCGTGCATTGTAACTGCTCGGTAATATCAGAAGCTTGAGTTACATTTTAAACTCTTAATTTTTTTTTCCTTCTCTGTTTTTGCAGACTGAAGGGAAGTTAGTTTTTTAAAGCAAAGCTTTATCTCATTTTGGTTCTGATGCCTGGGCTTCAGTTATTGTTTGTTTTTTTTTTTTGAAAGTAGAGATGTGAGGATGTAGAATCAAAAGTCAGTAATAGCAAACATGGATATGTCATTTGATGTATAGATTTTAATATAATCACACTGGTCTGTTTTTAGTGCTTTTCATAGCTTCAGAGATTATTTATTCCAGCATTCTCTTTTGAGTGATGACTATTATAGGTGAAATTTCCAGGCTATCTCTATAGCGCATATGTTGTTGTATACTTTGTAATTTTTTACCTATCTTTGCTATACACAAAAATATTGGTTTGTATTTAAGTGTATAAATTTAAACAAGTTAGTTGACAGAACTTCTTTCCTAATTCATATTGCAGATACACTAGTGGCTAATAAGATATTTCAGATTTAAATAAACGTGTTATAAAACTTTGTGGCTATTGAGATTTCTGGTGGCTTTTTACACGTGTGTGTGTGCACACACGCACACACACAAAACACAGGATCTCACAGAAGAGTTTTCTAATTTGTGTAACTATCGTGATTTAATTGTAGTATGTATTTGTGACGCTGTGTACTAATAGTGTGAAAATTTAGCTTTTAAGCATCTATTTTAAAAATTACACTTTGAACAGAAAAGCAGACAAACATTAAACATAGTTGCAGGTAATAGCTGTGGCATTTATTTTAGAGTTGCAAAGCAAGACATAGTGGTTAATTTAGCTTTGGATTTGACTTTTTTCTTTTGTTCACACCATTTTTCTCCCCGAGAATACCTTCAATACCAGTGTAACATGTAATATAATGCATCTTTCTACCAGTTGAATAGAAAGAACATCAGCAAGAGAACAAATTATGAATAAGGATTTCACATAAAAGTACTTTTAGAATGCTGTACAGTTTTATTTTTATTAACAGGAAAATAATGCAGGTATACATAGAATTTTAAGAATAATTGTACTGTGTAAAATATACTATTTTTTAATGCATTGTATTGAATAAAAAATAATCAAACGCAATTTTAGGTAAAATCAACAGATTTCCATTCTAATTATCCTTGTACATTTAGTGAGATTTCCAAGTAAATACAACATACATCTATCATTTAGAAGCAAAAACACTGTTCGTTATTGATTTACCACGAATCCTTCCTGTTTTCTGATTAGCAATTTGGGAACAGGATAGTAATGGTGATTCAGAGTCATTTACAGCATATTTTGTTGGCTGATTTTATTAAATGAAGGGAGAAAAACATTTACTATTAATTTAAAAAAAACTGTTAAATTGTCAGCTCTTAGGGCTTTATTTTCTCTGTATCATGCACTGAAATTCTAAGCATACAGACCATAGTAACAGCATAGCAACAACAAAAACCAACAGCGCTGGCACTGTACTTTGTGCATTGTATAAATTGTGAGCAGTCAGGTTTCTGATGGCTTTTTACTAATACAAATCTGTCTTTTGGGTTATAGTCATCTTTTTTCTTCTTGTTTTGCTATGTGCTTTTCTTAAAATATGTTGAACAATTTAAGTTTTTCAATGCTTTTTGTTAGCCCACATTTAGTTTTGACCTAGTGTCTCTTGCAGACATTTCTAGGAAAAATCTCATGATGAAAAAATACAAAGAATGGTTCTGTAGTCTTTTAGTGTTTTTTTTT
This sequence comes from Hydrochoerus hydrochaeris, assembly GCA_004027455.1. Taxonomy (NCBI): domain Eukaryota; kingdom Metazoa; phylum Chordata; class Mammalia; order Rodentia; family Hydrochaeridae; genus Hydrochoerus; species Hydrochoerus hydrochaeris. Next base: position 86,184 of record PVLA01007303.1, on the reverse strand, counting down.
TTTCCTCATGTGAATCAATCAAGGATAGTGTATGACTAATCTCTGTCACTCTGCTTCTAGTGTTTTTTCACATGTCACCTGGATGTAAGAAAATGTGGTTTTCAACCTCACTTAAACATACTACCCTTGACATTAGAGTGTCTGAAGTAAAGAGTTGCTTTATGTATGTGGACTTGAAATTACTCTTGGGTCTTAACTGCTTTTATTTATACCACAGAGCTATCATTGGTGTTGAATTCCCCTACAGTCTTTGAAAACACATGGCTGTCTGTAAGGTAGAATCACGAGCAATGCATGCAGCCCGTGAATCTTAAGGCATCAAAGCCATTCACTTGCATAGGCCTCTTTGGAGGCACTGAAATGAGTTTTTTGTGCAGTTTTCAATACCGTATTTAGAAACAATCTTTAAAGCTTTTGATTTCATTCTCCTGACCTTCCTCTTACTCTTCTCATTTATGATGGCTTAAAAGTAGCAAGAGCATTTGGACATTCTGTTAGTGGACATTCAGCTTTTTCATAAATTCAGTCTGAGCTTATTGAGATATTTTTTTCCATGGTTTGGAGACCTATGTACAGTTGAATTATTGCTAGTATTCTGTCTTAGGACACCTGAGATAGGTGGGAAGTGGAGGAGAAGTAATGTTTATAATGGATCGAGCCACAAGCTATTCTATAAAAAATCCTTTGTCATTAAATGTGTAAGATACTAACAGATCATTTAGTTCTTGTAGCCAACTAAATTTTCACCTATAAATTCTTGGCGGAATACATAGAGCATTAAGTGTAGTACTTGAAATTATAAATGTTTACATCACCTCCTCCTTTGATATGAGCATAATAGAAAAACGCATTTATTGGAATCCCAGGGTTTGTAGGACCCACGTTTAAGTGTTGCAACAAGCATAAGCACATATGGCTTTGTAGGTGCATATTTTATAATGAAAGACAGATGTCAATCAGCAACCCCAGGAAAAATGGCAACACTGCAGAAAGTTGCACTGTGAAATTGTTCTATGAGCAGACAACTGTGCAACACACAGCTTAACAGAAAGATAAACCAGAAGGTATTGGAAAGGAGTTTGAAGCAACTAATTAAAATGTTAATTTAGTTTTCTGGATTTAGTTGGTTGTGGTTGTTGTTGGGGTCTTTGTTTGTTTGTTTGTTTGTTTGGTGGGGCAGGGAATGAACTCATGACCTTGCACTTACCAGGCAAGTGCTTAAGACACTGAATTAAATCCCCAGCCCTGTTGTTAGGTTTTAAAGTTTTACCTGTGATTTTTTTTTCCCCTCCATAAAATAGCTATCTATTTTGTGCTTGATTTTTCTTCTTGCAATTTTTGATTTCTTAAAGAAAACACTCAAACCATAACCCACATCTTTTTTTTTTTTTTAATTTATAAATGATGATTTTGAAAAGCTGGAGTCATCTTTTCTGGATATTCCTTGGTTGATGTGTACATTTCAGGACACTTCATTGTGTCTTTTTGAGATCTTTTTAGTTCAGAGATTTAGGAATCCTAAGAAGATCAGAAAAGATTATAAAAATTTAACAATTAAATTTGAGATGTGGCACTTACGTAAGATAGCAAATCATTTATTGAAAAATTTGTTCTAGAATAACTCATTTTCATAGTTTATGTAAATAAATGTCTGGTTTAAAGTGTTCCTATTATAATGTGAAATTTTAAAAGAAATTTTAAATTAAATTGACTTGTTTTTTACACTCTCCCTCTATTCTTGGCTCCCTATTTTTGGAAGTTTCCTTCATTTCCAAGCCCTCTTTATATAAATAGCTTTGTGTGGAAAAAAACTGTTATTTAAGATACTTTCCTTTTCTAAGATCAATAATTGAAAAATACTTTATAAGTCAAAGGTTTGTTTTCTTATTCCTTTGAGTTCTTATAGCAAGAACAATATTGTACAGTAAGAAGAGATGAAAGAATAATTTTCCCAGGCATTTTATTTGATATTTTTGTCCCATACATTAAATTATATTAATATTCTAGTCCTCAGATGTTCTCATCATTAATTTTTGGAATTCTATACATATAACTTAAAAGAATGTTTATGAGTATCTTTTGCAACCAGATTGTGGGTTGTTATGTGAATGAAAATGTATCTTTTAAAGAAACGTTTACAAAGTGTGTTAGAGAAGTGGGATAGTTGATGGTCATAACAAATAGCATTATTTGATAAGTTGATTCAAGAGATTTATATGTACATTGCCATTTATTTCAATCCTTGACGTGTAGACCTTTATTAGGGCATGATGATTACTGAATGTGAAATGTAACCAAGATTTTTATTCAAATATAATTTAAATATTCATCAAAGAGAAGTTATGCTTGAGACTGACAGAGACTATTAACATCAAAAAATATAATTAACTGCATTGGGTATCATGAAGCAGAGTTAGCCAAATAGCCAAGAGGTCTAATTGCTCTTGAGTTTGAGAAGCAATGGTTTTATTTCATGCTGTAGCTGTGGAATTAATAGTAATGTGGTTTCCTATGTGGGCCAATTAAAAGCTGCCTATTAAGGTTCATTGCTCTATAGGAAACCCATTGAATATCGCTTAGTAAACAGGATTGACATGTCAGTGTGTACAAGAAGATAAAATAGAATAAAGACCATGGAAATGAGACACTGCAATAAAAGAACTGTCTTTGAAGACAATTCCAGAACTCTTTTCCATCCCATTGTAGCAGAGGTATTGCTGTGTGACCCAAATGCCTCTTTGAGGGTCCAGCTCTGTGGCCCAGCTGCCAGGAGGGTGGCCCAATGCCAGGCTCATAGCTGAGTCCCCCCATCCCTCCCCTGCAGAAACTTCCAGGAATGGGGGGATCTTAAACTCTTCTCTCCAAAGACAGCATTCACTGAGTGACAAAAGCTCATCTCCTGTCCTTTTGCTTCATTTCAGGACACTTTTGGGAAGGCTCTTGCACCTCCAGACTTCCTTACTGACTGATTTCTTGGGCTTTGACACTGTAGTTCCACTTCTCCTTACCCAAACCTGTTCTGTCTAATATTTGCAAAGACATTCCCAATACATTAGCCTCTTGGAGATTTCTGTCTCATGTTCTACTTTGTCTGTTCCTAAAGGGGAAAACAAAACATTGATACTACATAGAAAAGCAAGCCTGCCAGTGCTGTTGGTGATGCACATTTTAGGAATCTGCCAATTACATAAAAACCAAAAGTTGTTGAAACAAAATTTGTTTAGTTTAGGTTTCAAAATGATTTTTTGCATTCTAAAATTTGCTATGTTGTTTTATCTTTTTTTCTAATAAAAACAATTTTCAGACCTTTGTGGCTCTGTTAAGCTTTTAGCTGAGTATAAAAGGAAAGCATTCTTGATCGAACCCCCCCCCAAATTGCCCTACTTTAGCAGTAGAGATTTAAAAATGGACAGCCATTCTAATGGCATTTTGACAATAATGAGGTTGCCAAAATGGAAAAGCTAAAGGGTCAAAGAGAAGAGCAGTAGCAAGAACTGCTGGTGTTTCTTTGTAATGACATATCACATGTGCTTAATGAATTGAGCATGGTTCCTTACATAAAACCCATACTGTTATGTTGATATACTACTATAACTACTTATTTTTTTTTGCAAATAAAATTAGTTCTAAAACTACTGAATATTTTAATATGCCACCTCAAAGAGTTTGTTAAAGAAAGCATTTTTAGTTGCAGTTTTTGTAATATGTGAAAAATCTTAATTGCTTAAGAGAGTTACATTTGCCCAGTGTGATCTTGTGTACAAAGTGTCTGCAATCTGCAGTGTTAAAGGTGTTTTTCTGGCCATTCATTATTTAATACACTTACCCTGTTTAGATCTATGGCAGAAGAGTGCATGCGAGCTTTCAGAAGCGCATGGTTATTTGCTGCTTCACAGCACAGGGACCTGTACTTTCAAGCCCGGACATGGTGTAGGGATATTTAAAGCATTTGAGTCTAACATTTATAGGTCTTGATGAGCTGAACCTTTCAGACAAGCCACTGATATGAAGCTAATTCAGTGTAGGAGTGTAATATTGAATGACAGCTTTCTGCCTTTGTCATAATTTTTAAAAACTAAAACAAACTGTTTCATGCAAACTGTAAACAGGAAGGTTTTAAATTGGTTTTCTATTATAAGGTTATAGAACCATACATAGTCTCTGAAAGTCATGTATTTGTCGTTCAGTCCCTGACTTATGCTAATGAATGGTTACTGAATTATATGATGTGTAAGCTAATGTGACCGACACTGTAAAGGTATTTAGAAATAACCAGAAAGAATATATATTTTGCAAGAGTACAAACTGACATTTATGAAGTTAACAAACTTTAGAATAGTGCATAGTGTTATATACATGATACATGTTTTAGAGATTCTTAGCTAACTTCTCAAAAATACAATCAAGAAGAAGAGATATATATAAAAAAACATAATAAATCTCCCATATTATACAATGAACTTCTAAAAATGAAGAAGAGAAAGTGGTGGGATACACTTTATGTTCAGGTAACACAGAGGTCTGTTAACAGATTGATTTAGCTCCTGTCCATATCCTTTCACATTTTCTTTCTATACCATCCATACAGAAAATGACACAAAGCCCCAGGAGCTTTTGTGTTAATGCTGAAGCAACAATAAGTTCATTCTTTTACAGTGGAGATCAATAAGACACAATTTCATATACTTTGTGTTTTTTCTTTGCATAGATATTTTCTTTGAAAATGGTATATTTAGGGTATTACTGTTTCCACAATTGCAGATATTTTTACACCTAAGGATACAGCAGCAGATATTATATTCTGCTTATTTTAGTACCAGAGTCACAGGTGTATAAAAAATTATGTTCTCACTATTATCTATCCATCTGTCTATCCATCTGTCTGTCCATCCATCCATCTGACAATTTCTTGCCTTTGTGACTGATCTCTCCCTTGATCTTTCCCTATTTTCCTTAAAAGAGCTCTTTAGGTAACAGGCTGTATAGTGAATGCGTATGAGTTGGTGTTCAGTTATCAACAGTGCCATCAGCAATGCCTTGTTTCTTTCTTATCAGCTACTTCCTGCTGTCAGTTTGGCACTTATTTCAATAGGAAAGGATTTGCATCAAATGTAATGCCTTATTATATACAGCTAACATGGGGTTTTTAATTGTGCAAACACATGAGGATCCTGCAGTGGTAGTCAATTTGATAAAGGGATTAGATTATGAATATTTTGTCATGATTAAAGATTAGTTCTGACTTATCAGAAGCAAGCCACTGAAATTTGTTATATATTTATCAGTCAGGTGAGACTTCATTAAATTTGAGGGAATACAAACCATAAAGTATCCATCTCTTCATAAGTCTCTGATGAATTTGACTATTTATATTCAGATGAGGGGTATTAAAGAGTGGCCTTCTCCATCTGCTCTACTGCTCAGACCTCCCCAAGAATCTATGTTTCCAGCTTTTGACCTTTATTGTTTTTCAGCTCTTGTCTTAACAGCACAGATACATAAACACACAAAAATTTATGCTGTTTTCTTTTTAAAGGAAATAACAGCTATATGTATCATAAGACATATTAAGTTGTTTGTTCTCTCCTTAAAAAAATCCTTAGAAAAATAGAAAAGAATAAGAATTACAATTTAGAAAATACTGGATGAAAATAATACTACTTGCTGAAAATAATATTTAAAAGAATTCTAAATTCCCATGGGGAGATAAAACATAAGATTTCTGAAACTATTCAAGGTCAGTACATGAAACCTGGTAGAGTAGTGTCCAGTACTCTTTGGACTGTTTGAGAAATAACATACAAGTAGTACATAGGAAGCATTGTAGTTTAATCCTAGACATGAGAAATAATTTGATGAATTTAGTTATCAATTAAAATACAGAATATAGTATGACCCAAGAATGTGGTTAAGTGCCAGATTAAATTAGACATTTACTGCTGTAGGGAAAAGAGAGGGGGAGAAAGGTGTGGGTGATCAGTCTGGAAGAGATTAATCCTGTTTGGCCAGTGTGGTTTGTTGGTTTTTTCAGTGGCTGCTGGGGCAATGCTGTATGTGCCCATGTGTGCCTTGCACCCGTGCGGAAGCAGTCATGCTCTTGGGTGGCTCTGAGGCACCTGGGGGAAATGGCAAACAGCAGGTGCTTAGACTAGAAGCACGGTATCCTCTAAGCTCTGATAACCTTCCACTTTAGGGAACCACTGTGCTTCAAGCGAATCTTCTTGGTAAGGTAGAAATAGTTTAAGATGTGTCCATAGTAATTTCTTTGCATACTCAGTTTAGAGGTATTCAGCAAGTCTTGTTATCTCACTGGTGTGCTAGCTCTTTTAGGTAACAGACACCACAGTGTTCCAAATCTACATAAAAAGGCTGTCTCTGCCACCGTCCATCCGGACCTCTGTCTCTCCTCTCCATCTCTCTCCCCTCTTCCTCTTTCTCTTTCTCTGTCTCCCAGCACTGAGCTCTGCACCTGGAGTGGAGGGAACAGTAGTAGAGTTGTTTTCTTAGGGTGTGGTTTGGGTAATTCAGTCAGATTTTCTGAGCCTCGGTTGTTTATCTGTACTCACCAGGGATTGCAGCAGATCAGCGATTTTGACTCTGCCTTCCTGAAGAAACCCTTAGCTTGTGGAATGGGTGAGGTGAGGGGATGGGAGAGTCTGAGATGTTGGCTACCTCTGTGCTTCCAGTGCAGTGCAGTTAAACTGGTCTTTTATTTGTTCCCTTTGTAAAAAAAGTTTTTTTTAACAAAGAGCAGTTGCTGCCAGAATTTGATTCTAATTTAGTAGTACCGTAGTTGATTATATATATATATATATATATATATGCTTTTATATATATATATATATTCTTTTTATTAGCACATACTTGTTGCTAAAAGCTTTGTATGATAAATAGTATCCTCTATTAGCACTGAGTATCTTCAAGAAAATTCCTGTTGAATTGGAATATAGTTTGACCATGAGTGTAGAATCTAAACAAGTAAATGCTAAGGTGATTCTTTTGCCATTAGGAAGAATGACAGAAAGAGACACAGCTCATGGTTTTTCTGGGGTTCAAACTTAAAATTAGGTGGTTGGTAAAAAAAAAATTTATGGGTTTTTTAAAAAAATATTTGCTTAGCACTAAGTTTTGCTCTTAGAACAAGTTTTGTCTTTGTTGAATTTTGGGAGAAACATTTACTGTACGTACTGCATTTCCTTTTCCCTGAAAATTAGCTCATTTACTCAATTTATATTATTAAAATATTGCTCACTCATATTCTTTCATTCCATCCTTACACAAGATACTCTTACTCATTTTCTTATGCTTTTCTTCTCATGCATTTGCTTATACTCTGTCAGTATTTTACTGCCAAATGTCTTAGAAGTTGCACAAGGAAAATAAATTACTTCAAAATAAAAGTAATGATAAAAAATATATCTAGCTGACAAAGAAGTTTAAAGAAATGTACTTAGAAAAGATACAAAATTCAGTTTTGTTAATGACTACCAGTGCTATGGAGCCTCTTGTTGAAAAAAACCAAGAACTTGTAAATGTAGGGTAATTTTAATAAAAATGAAACACTTCTGTTGATTAAGTACTACAAGTGTTAACTTTTAAATTTTGCATAGTTGTGCAATGTTAAAAGCCACACTGCCCAAAGTGTTACAATTTTAATTCTGTACTTGGAATTTGATTCCTGTGATAAGTTTGTAAACATTTGTGGCTGTGGTATATTCCAAGTGAGATTTGTAAAGATGGAGATTATTTATACTGGCTAACATGCGAATAGAAGTTTTGTCTTATATTCATTATAGTGTTGGCTAAATAGCATCCTATGTAACATCTTGAGAGTCAGGAAAAAATCTTTATGGCATAATTTTCCTGTTCATCAAAATCACATCCAAATGAAGGGCAGTAGTCGTTAATGTGAATTTAAAATAGCAACAACAGAAATCTAGTTTGCTTAGTTTTGCCCTCTAAAACTCCTTTTACTTGCAGGTTCTTTTGCATTATTTCAAACTCTAATCCTCTGAGCGGGTAATTAACAGACCAGAAAAGCCATTTGTGGAAAAGAAGAGCCATAAGGGTGAAAATATTTCTTCACTGAATGATCTTTAAGAAGTAAATAATTACAAACGGAAAAGATTCGGGATGACCAATCTAAATCTGAGTCTAATTAGGAGGGCTAGGATATGAAAATCGAAATGCTTGGCATGTACAACAATTCTCATATCATAACAAAACTAATTAAATATTTAGAAACCAAAATCCCCTCACAATTTGAAGAAAAATAACCTATGATAAAAGGGTCTGTAACTTTGCAGATAATTAGCAAGGGTTATAAGAAGGAAAAACATCACAGATTGGTTCCAAAGCTCGGCAAGGTCATGTCTTATTACGTTGTGTCTTTTATATAGTCTGGTAACAAGTTTCCTGCTAATTTAATCTAACTAGGGCATCCTATAGCGATTTCCCATGTCCCTTGTTAAAAATACCATAGTTTTTACAAGTAAAAACTATAGTAGATTAACATTTTTAAACATAATAGCTCTTACTGATATGAATTGCAGTATTTTTTGAATTATTAAAAGTGGAGGGCTTGAAAATTTGGACATAGAAGCAGTATTTTTGAAATATTTTAAAATTTTATAGTATCAACCCCCTCCTAAATTTTCTTATTCCTTTCATTAAATAGTTAGACCTGATGACCCTGTGAATGAAAGTTAGTCTCAGTGGCATGCTTTGTAAATAAATACTTCTTATTTTGCTAATAAAAGCAAGCACATTTATGTTGAGTTTGCATTTCGGCAAACAAGAGATTTTGTACTGGATTAATAAGGCACCAAGTGAGTGGAGCCTAATTTGCATTAAACTGACCCTAAGGTCCAGTAAAACTGCAAGGAATTTCAGAGGTTTCTAAAACACAGAAAGTTGTTTTTATCACAACATTGCCATATCAAATTACTTCTTTTAATAATTAATGTGAAAATTTGAGATGATTTTTAGGAGTTTTTGAGATACAAATTAACCATAAATATCAAAAGATACATATTTTGCGGTTATAATTTCTGGCACAATGTTTTATTCATATACAAAATTATTATGGAAGGTACTGCTTTTTATGCTATTCTTGTTTTGAACATTTAAAAATGGAATGACAATCTTTTAGAAATTGACTTACATGGATTTCACTGTCAGGCTTTGTTGAGGTGTGATACTTTCTTGAGAAGGCTTTCTATTTTTATTATGTGATGCTCCTTTTCAGTCAAATAGATTTTTGTTTACATATCAGAAGTAGAGAAATACATTTTGTATTTTATGATAATTATGAATTTTTCTGGAGTTTTTTTTAACACCTCAGATTTCAAAGATTTAATCACAGGAACAACCCTAAAATATCAGGATATTTAAAACTTTTGGAAATAATATATATGAAAGTAAATGAAACAGAAATTACCTATTTTCTAATTGATGTTTCCATGCATGTAGTGATATTCAAGTAAGTACATTATGCTATAAACTGTAGTGTAGCAGTAACACCTTTTTTCCATTAATAATTTTAAAATAAATAGCTCAGTATTGCATAATGAGTGAAGTATCTTAACATACCCAAAGAATTAAATTCTACATGATAATTAGAAATCTTGTACCTGACATGAATTATTAAATAAATTATAAGAATATAGTTATGTGACAAGTGACACTATTACTATACAGCACCTCTTTTTGTTGTTTGCATATTACACACCATTTAGCTTCCTAATATTATATTTACCGAGCAATTAGTTAAAATCACAAATCATCATTAATAAATATTTAAGTAAAATAGGACTTTACAGATGTATAGGTGATAAAAACATTTCATTATGAAATATATTTTTAAAGGTAAACATTTGACTTAACATTTCATTTCCTTTCTGTATTCGAGAGAATAATTGTATTGAGCAATTACAGTACAATGTGTCTTGAGCATGACTTATCTGTGTTCCTTCCTAGTTTGCTTCATTACTTTGCTAACTTTACCTTTTGCTGCTTTAAAGTGATCTGTGTGTGTGTGTGTGTGTGTGTGTGTGTCTGTGTGTCTGTGTGTGTGTGTCTGTGTGTGTGTGTATCTGTTCTAAGTCAAAGAAGTTTCATAGATTCTTTAAAATTGTTAATGTATAAAGGAAAGGTTAGAAGTAAAATGGTACCTTTCCTTTCCTCTTAGATAATCTATATTTTAAGTGTTTATTATTGGCTTGCATGATACAAAACGATGTCCAAATTGATAGAGTTCTCTCAGAATCAGGTACAGTTGATTGAAGCAGAATTGGATGTCTGGTGTTTATTTTCTGTTAACCGTGTTTTATTTATAGCAGAAATAGCCGGGTTAACTATTCATGATTGCATTCATGTAGAAACACCGAATCCTTATTACCTCCAGTAATAATTTGTAAATTACCAACTTCTCTTTTCTTCTTTTTCCCCTTCACTTGGTGACAAGGTTTCAGTTTTTATTTAACTTACATACTTCAGCAATATTAAATATAATGGTTGACCTATGATTCATATTTGATTAGTAAGTGAGGTTCAGGAATGAATGTCATTCCTCTCCTATTAATTAGACCCTTGATTCACATTAGATAATTCAAAGATAGGAGTTCTATTCATTTAGAATATGTAATTCATCAGTGAATGTGGCCTAAACTTTTCCAAGATACTCCTGTGAATATCCTGTTTATATTTGACCCTTTGTAAAGAAGCTCCATTGGGTAATATCCTGGTACGTTTAAAGTATTTCATCTCCAAAAGTGTACAATAAGTTTCAAATTAACTTAGGGAAAAAAAAACTTGATTTTTTATTTAAATATTTTGAAATTGAAGTTTAAAAATGACATGCAAATTACTGAATAAAGTCATTGAAGCGATCTCCAATGAACACAAACACTCAATAAAGAATTGCACTAATTCTAGAGGTTGATTTCAAATTTAAGCAGAATGAAATTTAGTTTTTGTCATGATGTACAGAGCTTTTCTATGGAATGCTAGAGTATTTGTTCAAGTTGGTAGATTTTGCATTTTTAATCTTCCCTAGAACTGTGGTGAATAAGGGCCCCTGGCAGGAGATAATGAAATTTTCTTAATTTATATTTTCAAGTAGAAGCTTCAATTGGAAATGGCATCATATGGCCTGGAGACATAGCTTGAGTGCAAGTTTCAGGGGAGCTGCAATAATAATGCAGTGCCATCAGTGACGGGGAACGATGGGACAGTGAAGAAGTAATTTAAAGGAGAAAAGAAAATGCACTGAAGCTTTATTGTAGCATATCTAATGATCTGCTGAAGATTCCCAATGGTTTTTGGAGCATGACTAGAGAAACTAATGTTATCTTGCCAAAACAGAAGCCCCTGCTTAATCAACAGAACAAGACTATTGATTAAAACACCTCTCACAATAGATTACACATGGAATCTCATCTCCATACTTTGCACTTGGTAAAGTGTAATAATGAGCATAAGATAATCAAAAGAAGAGTAAAAGCAATTCGTTGAGCATTGTACAATTCAAGATTAGAGTTGGAATACAAACAAATTCGCGTGAATGGTTTGGCCTGTTTTTAAAGCTGTACACAGGAAAGACCATGCACAGTACAGGGACTTCTGTAGAGGAAAAAGATGTTGTGCTTCTCTAATGCTTGCCAATCTCGGTCCATTTTATATAAGGGACATTATTAGTGTTCCCTGTGGCAGGAATTTATATTTATTGAGATTTATTTTCCAGACATTGTGCAAAGGTTTCTTGAATCCTTTTACCTTAACAGTAAACTTCTAAAAATGGTATTACATTTTACAGATGACAAAGCTAAGGTCAAAATGTTTAATACATTCCTTAATGGATTCACAATTAAGCAAGCAGCCAAGTTGCAACTTAAACTCCCACCTTTTTTTTTTTTTTTTCTGACTTCAAACCCTGTGTTTTTAACACTCATCTTCCCAATTGGCAAATGATTTTGATTTTGGACAGAGCTAAATATATGCTGTATTTGACAAATAGTATCTAAAGGGACAGAGATCAAGAGATGGAAGGAGGGGAAGAGAGAAGAAAAAGGGATGCAAAAAGAATTGAGATGCAGTACATGCATCTGTCAGTTCCCCACAAGGAATATAATCATTGTGTAATACAGAGATCTAATTAAAGAAACGGGGGAAAATTGTGTCAAAATTTTAAAAACACATGCTGCATTGTTATTTAATAGAATTTATTTTCATTATAATTAGTGTGTACATTGTGGCACCTTTCACTTACTGTCAAAGATTTAGGAAAAGGAACTTGTTTATATAAATATTTCCTTACTAATGTCACCTTGCTTATGTTATTCCACCAAAAGACAGTATTTCTTCAAAATATCGCTGTTACCCTGCGCATGACATTTTGTAGGTAATTTCTGTATGCAGGAATATAAATTCATGTTTTTACATAATGTATTTTCATCAGTTACATATTTTTCAGAACATTTAATTTTTAAAAAGTACTGTAGGTACCCTAAAAGTTAATATCCAGACCCAGAAACATCAGAAGATAGAATGCATTGTTTATAATATTTTATAACCTTAATCTATCTCTTATTGTGATGATATATAATTATTACCAGAAGATAAAATATAGTGTTTGTAATTCTTTGTTATCTCTCTCTCTCTCCCTTTTTTTTTTTTTTTTTCTTTTTTTTTCTTTTGAGACAGGGTCTCGCTGTGCAGTTCAGGCTGGCCGTGAGCTCACTCCATAGCCCAGGCTGGTCTCGAACTCACAATGATCCTCCTGCCTCAGCCTCCTGAGTGCTGGGATTACAGGCGTGAGCCACCGCACCCAGCTTGTTATCTCTTAATTGTGATGACATGTAGATATATTAGATAGTTCTTAAAATGTTTTGCAAATTTTTTTGTCTTACATGTGATGCACATTCTTAGGCAGTATCATCAATTAAGTGTTTGTTATTTGTTAGCTGTGGAATGTATTGCTACATTATTATGCCTGCAAAGTGAATTGCATAACTAATCTCAAAAGTTGTTTGGATTATTTCCTTCATATTTTAGAGAGAAATATTTGGCTTTGTTTCATTTACATTTCTGTCCAATTTAGTGTAGATGCCTGTAATCCCAGCACGGTGGATGTGTAAAGCAGGGAATAGCGAGTTCAAGTCTGGCCAGTTTAGTAAGACCCTATTTATAAATGGAAAAAAAAATCATTTTAAAAAGGTTGTGGAGGTAGCTCAGTGTGGTATTCTAGTTCAATCCTCAGTACTGAGGGAAAAAAAGATTTTTAAAATGTGTCTAAAATTCAGTGTTTTACTGCATTTTAAAATGAATTTTTGTCTTTTTATTTAGTTAAAAAATACCCTTTTAGATCTGTTTTGGATGAATAAGACAGGCCATAAAATTATGTGTTGGGATTTTATGAAAAAGATGTAAGTTTTATGAACACTACTATAAGAAATAATACTTATTCTATTTTAATGTGATAATGTTTCCAAGCATTTATTATCAGGTTTGTTTCAGTTATGTGTGAAAATGTATTGTTGAGTGTGCTACTGTATGTATACTTTAGAATAGTTAAGAAGGGTTAAGGAATAAATCTCCTAATATGGTAGTCAAAGTTTGCAGACCAGAAATAATACAGAGATCAGATACAGGTGTTGTTTTAGATAGTGTTTTTACCCTCATGATGTGAAAAAAATTAGACCTTGTTTTCTTTTCATGCCAAATTTGAGAAGTTTTGGAAGAGTGGCTAGAATATTAAAAATGATTAAATGTATAGAATTTGAAACTGGCTAAATCTTTTTATATTTTGCCTAAATTCTTCTATAGTTAGTATTAAATCATTAGTTTTAATGCACTAAAAATTGACTCAACATTAGTTGTAAAACAAGCTTATACTCCTGAATTTTCTCTAATAAAATTGTATCTGTTAGCTTTTTGGAGTTGAGCCACTTTGTTAAACTTTAATAATTTAATTTGGATAAGCCCTCATTGGGTAAGTATACAAAAATTATTAGTGATAACAATGGATCATATTTTCCTGTTTTTCTTAATGTCACCCTTCTTGAGTGGAAGAGTAGATTTCTGTGGACTGTCAAAGATTTTATTTATTTATTTATTTATTTATTTATTTATTTATTTATTTACTGTCCTTTTGAGACAGGGTTTCGCTATGTTGTTCAGGCTGGCCTTGAGCTGCCTCAGGCTGCCTCAGCCTCTCGGCTGCTGAGATTACAGGTGAAACATTTTATTTTAGCGCTGGGAATTTTCATTAGCTAGTAAACTTTTAGGAATGATAATGCTTTTCCTCTTATTTGATAAAAATGTGTTTTCATGAATGCATAATATGTACTTAACAGTAGACTTATTTTGATTTCCTTATTAGAAATTGATATTTAGAGTGATTGCTCAAAAATTAGAGCAACTAAGACCCTTGAATCTTATCGTTAAACTTAGGAAGACATGTTAGCAATGTAAACTATTGCATACTTGTTTTTTTTTTTTTTTAGACAGAGTCTCTATGTAATGCAGGCTGTCCTCAAACTCACAGTGATCCTCTTGCTTGAGATCCCAAGTGTTGGATCTACAGGCATGTACCACCATGCCCAGCTTATTACATTATTTTCTATTTCACATGCACCCAAGTTTTATAGAGGAAAAGCATGTTCTGCTGAACAATCTCATTATTTTACTGATTTCTAACAAGCTCTTTGTTGATGCTCGTGCTGTTTTGAGACCCGCAGTTTGAAAATTACTGCTTTACCTGTGCTAATACATCTTTGCATTGTTACAAACACAAAATAACCAAAAAATCTGTTTTTGAAAGTTTAAGGACTCATAATGTCTAGAATCCTTTACATAGTGATGAACCATAACTGTAAGAAAAATATGTTACTAATATAGTAAATCCACATATTATTACCAATGTAGATGATTGGTATTTAATTATTAATACCATGATAACTGTACTGATTAATCTTTTTGTGTGGAGCAAGAGGGAAGAAGTCATGCCAGGAACCTATGCTCAGTGTTGAGACCAAAAACTGCTAAACATCTTTTTTTTCTTGGCTTAGGTCTTTTTGTCCATTACAACAAAAACTTGAATCTGAGCCCTTGGTGAGAATTTGCTTTTGTGGCTAAGTAATTGCTTTCTCTTTTTGCATCTTTTTAAATGATAGTAATTTACAGTTCCACAGTATTAGTGCAACAGCATATTGCTTAAGGAATTGTCAGGTTTTTAAACTATTAACACCTTACACTGGTGTACTTCCTTCCCCCTTGAGTGACCACATTTATTCTATTTAGAATTTTGAGGCCGCTTACTGCATGCATAACAATAATATACGAAGTATTTTTACTTCCACAATTTAGTTCTCTAAAAGTTTAATTCATTTTCATCAATCAAGATACTGATATACTCAGCCCTAATTTCATACTTTTTATAACTGAGTCGTTTCTATAAGTCTTTTATAGTATTAAGCTGACAATTTTGGCTTTCTCAAGATTAATTTTTTGCACTTCCTGTGTATGTGTATATGTGTATTTCAGAGTATATGCATTTCAGCAATTTTCAAATGTAGAATAAACACTTAATTTTTTGGAACAGTTTTAATGTTTTGGTTCTAGATATTCATATATGCTTTCAGGAACTGTCTGCTTCCTTTCCATTTTACTTAAGATTATGTGGTATTCATATTGCTAAATAAATGTTGTTATAATCTCACATTTTGCTTACCTTACCTTCTTAATGTATAAATTCTCAAAACACATAAGAAAACCTCTTCAAACATTCCATTTCATTGAGTTGTAATTATAGTATAAAGGATCTAATTCCTGCCTTTATCAAAATTCTATAAAGAACATAGGATCCCCCCCAAAAAAAAACAAAAAAAAGAACATAGGACCACTTTATAGAATTTAAATAAATATTTTGTCTAGAATTGTTAAAGTTTTGATGACTTAATGAAACAACAACAATAAAATCCCAAGACAAATCTGGTCATAAAAATATATATAAGACATTTTTAATATTATGTTACCCCCCCCCCCCAGCTTTTTGAGACAAAATCTCACTATGCAGTTCAGGCTGGTCTTGAGCTCACTTTGTAGCCCAGGCTGGTCTCGAACTTGCAGTGATCCTCCTGGCTTCAGCCTCTCTGGTGCTGGGATTGCAGGCGTGAGCCACCACCTGACTGACTTTAGTAGTGCTGACGTGGAGGAACCCGGTGCACAGAGCAGTAATGCCGCATGTTCTAGAGTCTGCTCTCTGTGTTACGTGCATTCTGTCTTGCAGGCACTTACACTGAGGTGAGATCTAGAAGCTTGGTATCTGGTACTCAAGAGTGGTGATAGTGCCTGTAGTAGAAAATTTAACACAAAACAGGATTTAGAAGATAAAATTAAAAATGTCTTACGTTTGTTTTAATATGTTGTCAGAACATCTTGCTTAGCTATTCATTTTATGATTCTGCATTTCTGCTCATAGTAGTTCCTTTTTATATTTGTAATTTTAATTTATAAGTGTCATCTAGTAGTAGCCTGGTAAGATTTTTGCCCAATGTATATTGAATGTGTCAAAAATACAAATAAATGTGTGTAATTTTATTTTTTTAAATCTCTAATAACAATTTAGTGTGGTCCATTATACAGAGACTACAATATAAAGCATAAAACTTTTATAACTATTCAGTAATGTAAAACATTTGAATTAAAATCTTACGTTTTGTGCATTTGGTTATTGGAAAAAATAAACAAATTGGTTTTGTTTTCTTAAGTTAAAAAAAAATTTATGTTACACACTCTAGTTTGTTCTGTTTTCCAGGTGCAACAATCGAACACAGTGTATAGTAGTTACTGGATCAGATGTCTTTCCTGATCCATGTCCTGGAACATACAAATATCTTGAAGTCCAGTATGAATGTGTCCCTTACAGTAAGTATGAAGTTTATGGTTTTTCACTTTCTCCAGCATTCCTCATCGATGCTGAAAGACGACCCATGTGAAAGAAGCATATGTTTATGGTCTACAAAACCATTATGCATGCAGAGCACTAACAGACTCGGGACTCCAATTAGCTTCATGAAGTGTGGAAGGAAGCCATAGTGTGATGCTGGCCAAGTGTCTGTCTGTGTTCTTAAGTGTTTGGCTTTTAAGGCTAGTGTTTTTCCAGAAAACAAACTTGAATTAGCTATTCAATAGGGCAGATAGAAATCTGTACTTTTGCCCAATACCAGTTGCTGACAAATTGGTTTGGCTCACAGTTTTCTAAAGAAAGAATTGACTTCAGTTTTAATCGTGAGCTACTTGAATGGCTACCTGCTGTCCTGGTAACTTTAGTGCCCGGTAAAAGCTACTGTTGCAGAAACTGAGGCAAGTGGTGCTGGTTTTTTTCCAGGTTTTTGAAGGGAGCATTTCCTTACCAGGTTCAGTGATGAAATCTTGATGCTTAAAAAGAAAAAAGAGGGAAAAAAAAGAAATTGAGCAAAATCTCTTGCACATACTTCTATTTTTCATTTTTTTAAAATAATTTTTAAGATCTTACAGAGGAATATTTAAAATTCATTTAAAATGTTTATTGGTAGAGTGCAGTAAATACATAAATGCTGTGTAGTTTTTCTTCCAAAACACAGAGTGCATACCTTTCCATTATATTTTAGACTTTTGATTTCATTCCAAGAAGATTAATATTTGGACAACTTAAAACCTAATTTTCACAAGCTAGTTTGGGATTGTTGTCTTTTTTTTACTTTTTAAATTGAGAGGGAAATAAAGTCATGTCATGTTAATTCATAGCCATTTGAAATAAGTGTTCTAGCAGCACATCTGCTGATTTGAGACAGTTTTTGTACACTTTCTCCTTAAATCTTTTGGAGCAGAGTGCCATAGTGTACCACACTCAAGGAACTGAGGCAGGAGTATCGCTTGAGGCCAGGGGTTTGAGGCCACCCTGGGCTGCATAGTAAAATCCTGTCTCCAGAAAACAGAACACCAGTGGGCCACATTTTGACAGATACACTATGCCCAGTATGGTAACAACACATTCTCACCCTGCTGTGAAGGCGTCCTCTCTCCCGCGATTTTGAAAAATTGGCTTTTTGTAGGATCAGTTAAAAGCCAAACACAGATTATCTTTCCTTTTCACCCTTGCTCTGTGTTCTTTCCCTGCATTACTGTGAAATGGATGCTTTTTATGTTTTCAGTATTTTCTGTACCATTGTAGGATTGGAAGCCCACTGAGTGCACCGGTCTTTGTGCCATTTTTTCCTGTGTGTAGTGTTGGTGGCTTATTATAATCCTTCTCCTGTGCCACTAAGGAACATTGTATTGATTTGAGCTAACCAAAATTTTGTTCCATGAAGACCCTTTCCCTTCAATTCAGCATGGTTTCTGTCCTCAAGTTAGAGAAGGAATACAGCATCCATTCCCAAACAGTGGAATCAGTCAGAGCTGCCAAGAATTGTCTTCCTGCAGCCAGTTCCTGTCACCTAGTCTATAGACCAAGAACAGTATTAAGCAAATGTTATTTTCAGATGCTTAAGTAATTTCTTGCGCTGTTATGAAAGGAAAAAGTGGATATCTTTTGGAACATCTAACTTTCAACATTTTACTTTTTCAGTTTTCCAGAAGTATTGTACATTATGCACTACACTTGTCAAAAGCTATACTCAGAGAAGTATTTGTTCTTTTTGGTTTGTGTCCTTTAAATAAAAAGCAAACCCAGTAATTAATTTTCTATTACCTTTCTAGATGTTTGTGGAGGGCAGAAATAAGTCTTTGGCTTTGTTTTTAAGCCACTCCTTGCTAAAGAATAGGAGTAGTTATGATTCCTATATACTGTACAGTAGTGACACACTATGAAATTATGTGATTTCAAGTAATATTAAAATTTAATGTAAAGGGTCTTTTAAATTGTTCTGATCTTATGTGTGATGGTATGTTTTTTAACTCTTCCTATTTTCCTGTCCTTTTTATTTTCTTATGCACCTGTCCATTTATATCTATGACTTACATTTGCTTTTATTTTAAGCCTCTAGCTTTCACTTTGCTGTTGTTGTAATAATGTGCTTGTACCTTGGAGCATTTGCATACCCCTTGAGGTTTTACTTAGCTAATAAAATTGTCACCATCAGATAACAGGATATATTTCATGCCACATGGTTTTATATCAGTTTCTGTCCGCAGCAAATCCTCCAATATCTTGTGGCTCACATACCCTAAACTGTTTTAACCTATTGTAAAAATAGTTTCAGAAATGTTCCATGACTTTGAAAAATTTTATAATAAATTTCCTTAGCAGAGCCGGTTAGAAACAGTGTTGTTTGTATAAGCACATGTGCATTACATATGGCTTACATGGCCCAAATAATATCTGTATCAAAAATGTATGGGTGTAGGACTTTCTTTAATGTTAAGAATTGCATGTATGTGTCCTTAAAAGATGTCAAAGAAGTCTGGAGGATCAAGGAGCATAATCCATTTAGAAACCTGCAACATACAGACAGGATCTGGTTTTTATTTTGTACCCTCTTATTTCAAATGATTTTGTATACAAGAATAGTGCATTATAATATTAGCTACAGGTTTTATTCGATGTGAAAAAAATAACTTTTACTACTGATTGATGAAATCATTATGAATGAATAAATGTGAGATTATTAAAAATGAAATAGTGTGTCACTTCAGATACAGAGTATGTAGGCCACAGTTAGTTTTGATCTGTTTCTTGTCTTGCATATCTACATAGTCCTCCACTGATGTTGGTGGGTCCTGTATATGTATGTTTGGTTTATAGAAAAGTAAATGTATTGTTATGAATTAATTCATAGTCTCTTAAGATAAGTTACAGTATCTATTTGGTATGTGATAAGAATGTTCATTTCCTAAATTTACTGCATTTTAAAAAATATTTTTCTGATTGCTAGAATATTTCCTGATTCAATAGTTTTTTATCTTTTTGGTTTTCTTAAATTTCATTATGTTGTTTTTATATGGAATTATGTTGTTTTTATAAAGCTCCATATTTTAACATACAAAAGCTTTTTGTTTTCTTTTTTGTTCTGCTTTGTTTTTACATTTAGGTGCTATTTCTGAGTTTCATCAGAATTATAAATTATATGAAGTTTATGTCAGTTTTCTTTAATATGTTACTTTAAATCACAAGTAAATGACAACTTTATTTGATAATTAGCTTAGTAAATACACTGTCACTTTTAGTGTATCAAATAAATACAGTCCAGCCTTTTTTAGTGAATGGGAAATACAAAATATGCTTTGGCAGCCTATATTGAGTAACATTTTAGAATTTATTATTCCCATTTATTATTTATTTATTTTAGTAAAATCATCCTTTCTTTAGGGAAAAAAAAGCACAACTGTAATTAAAAATAGTCTGAGGAGTCACAGCACTAATGATTTCTCTTACTCTCATTTTTCCACCACACCCTTCTGTTATTGATTCTAAGCATGTAAAATATTGCTCTTGACAGAAGAATAATTTAAGGACAGTAACACTGAATTTCTCCCATGTGCCAGGTGTAGTCTGAATCACATGTTGTAGAACAAGTATGTTTCCTGAAAGTGCTCAGTAGGCCATGCTGGTTAGTGGAAAGTGTGGCTTAATGTAGAAGCTTACATGCTATTTCTGTGGCAAAAAATGTTTGTAAACTTTTTCTCCAAAGATATTTCTGAAGGTTGTTATTTAATCTTCATGAATAATTGTGCTTTAAAAATTGACTGTGCTTATTTCTTCATGAAATTTGCAACTATACTTTTGAGTTTGGATATGCAGTGGGAAGGAGCATACCCTGATGCATTTTAGAGGGAAAAACAGAGGCATCAGTATAGTAGCCCTTTTTAGGAAGTTCAGGCAACATACTTCAAAGTGTACATTAAATCTCTAAAGTACTATTTTATGATTTATGATTATTAGACTCCTGTTTCCCAACAAAGATCTTACATGACACCTTTTTAAAGTGCATAATCCATTTTTTTAAACTTATAGGGCTTTTTCTTTTTATTTCATTAACTCTACTAATCAGGTTTGTTTCATGAAAGCATTTACCTTTTATGGGGTCTGGAGTTGAGGTATTTGCTGTGAATGCTCTGTATGATTGTCGTTGCATGCTGGCTTGCTTTCTGTGTCAATTAATGATAGCAGAAAATGTCATAATAAGCTAACCATAATTCTTTCTTCCTTTTTCTCCTTGCCTACTGTGCTTGCTTTTCCCTTGTATGTATTTTGCTTACTTTTTTCATAGACTTAATATTATACGTTTGATATATATTATATAGAAAATTAAATAAAAATTTTGTAATACTGAGTATATGTCTATCTGAGTAAATAAATTTACCAGTTCTTAGTGGGCAAGAAAACCATTATCTTAGCCTTCAAAATCCCTATTGGGGCTGAAGGAGATTTATATATTCCTGAAAAGGAGGCATTTGTTTTAATGTTTATGATGTATTTTCCTACAAATAAAAAATAAAATACTCAAGTAATTGAAACATATTCTGAGATACATATTTATATATTTTGTCATACTTAAATATCTTGGAAGAAATACAACTATATTCTTGAATTTTACCTCAACTCTGAGATTGAGTTGCTTTTATAAATGTATTTTCCTGTTGTTATGCTTTTGTAATTTTAGTCAGTTTGCTAATTGAGTTTGCATAAGATAAATGGGGACAATACACCTGTGCATGCCTTGATGTCTGTAGATACATACATAAAAGAAAACTTGCTAAGAATTGCTTAGTGTCTCTGGAAAGGCGAGAGTATGTATAGCATGCATTAGTGAAGAGTTTCATTATTTATTCAGGTACACTAAGTGAAGCAACATGCCACCATATTTGTATTGCCTCCTTAATCTACTAAAATGATTGATCCATGTTTTTTTATGTAACTTTAGAATCTTTCTCCTGCTAGGTTTTCCTGTGTATTTTTCTCTTTATCCAAAGTAGTACAGCTACGTATTCTTCCTATATTTAGGATCTATTACGAATTCAATCTTAGACTAATAGTCAATTTATTTTAATCTTTTTTTTTCTTTTTTCCTTGCACCTTGTTTGTTTTTCTTCTGATGCTTAAAATAGAAGTGGAGCAAAAAGGTAAATAATGTATACAGTCTGAACCCCAGCTCCTTGTTATGTGCCTTATGGATGTTAACCTCCTCCCTCCCCTTTCCCTACGACTCTCCTATATTACAATAAACAGCAGGATCTCATAAATGCACCTCATAAAGAACTCGACTGTTTACAATGAAATTAGATGACTGCTATATCTGGTGATGGGGTAAAAATTCTGAAGTCGGCGAGGGGGGCTACCCTTTCTCTGTTTCTTTTTTACCCTTTTATCTCTTGTTCTGACACCCTTAGATATTTTCTTATTATGGAAGTGTCATCTTGCCTGGCTTCCAGAACCCACTCCATAGCATGCCATGGTTACAGGGTCCTTCTGGTTATTCATCTCTGCTTTCTTTGTATTTACTTTTCTCTGCTCCTGATTGCATTTTCCAATTTTTTATGTTCCTTCAATCAAAGTAGCTTTAGCTTTTTAAAAGTTCTAAATAAGCCTTCACATCGGGTTTTTCTGTTTGGCTTTACTTTTGGGAGCTTATAGGTGGGCTTGGGGGGCTGGAGCTTATAAATATTCAATAAAGTAAAATATGTATACACTTTTATCCTAAAGCTCTAAAAGTTTCAAAGCATACATTACCAATTATGTGAGTAAAAACATAAAAGTCTTTAAATTCTCCGGCTCAATTATAAATGTTTTAAACAGGTTTTTATTTGTGAATATAAACCCCAGCCACTTTGGATGCTGCTAGATGATTATGGCAGCTTCAGGAAAGATGGGTAGTACTTCTGTTAAATTTAAATTTTGGCATAATTGAATGCTAATAAAATAAGTTTTCCTTTTGTGATTTGTGATCAGTAAAACTCATGTTTACCTGTGCAGTTTTTTAACTTAACTTAATCCTTGTCTTTTCTCTGTGACTATTAGTTTTTGTGTGCCCTGGGACCTTGAAAGCAATTGTGGACTCACCATGTATATATGAAGCTGAACAGAAGGCAGGTGCTTGGTGCAAGGACCCTCTTCAGGCTGCAGATAAAATTTATTTCATGCCCTGGACTCCCTACCGCACTGATACTTTAATAGAATATGCCTCTATAGAAGATTTCCAAAACAGTCGCCAAACAACGACATACAAACTTCCAAACCGAGTAGATGGTACTGGATTTGTCGTCTATGATGGTGCTGTCTTCTTTAACAAAGAAAGAACAAGGAATATTGTGAAATTTGACTTGAGGACTAGAATTAAAAGTGGCGAGGCCATAATAAACTATGCCAACTACCATGATACCTCACCATACAGATGGGGAGGAAAGACTGATATTGACCTAGCAGTTGATGAAAATGGCTTATGGGTCATTTATGCCACTGAACAGAACAATGGAATGATAGTTATCAGCCAACTGAATCCATATACCCTTCGATTTGAAGCAACATGGGAGACTGTGTATGACAAACGGGCTGCATCAAATGCTTTCATGATCTGTGGAGTCCTCTATGTGGTCCGGTCAGTTTATCAAGACAATGAAAGTGAAACAGGCAAGAATGCAATCGATTACATTTACAACACCCGATTAAACCGAGGAGAGTATGTAGATGTTCCCTTCCCCAACCAGTACCAATATATTGCTGCAGTGGATTACAATCCAAGAGATAATCAACTCTATGTGTGGAACAATAATTTTATTTTACGATATTCTCTGGAGTTTGGTCCACCTGATCCTGCCCAAGGTAAGATTGTTTACTTGTTAATGCTTTTGTTACTTGTCAACAGCTTACTTGTAAAGAACTTCTTAATATACTTCCTGTGTATATTTTTTCTTTCTCTGTGTATATTTTTTTCTTTAATGCACCAGGCATAATGGGTAGATTTTAGCTTTATAGTATTTTGTCGAGCTTTCTGAATTTCTTCACTGAAATGTTAGCTTGAAGAAATTGTAGCATCATTATTCAGATAAGTTTTTTCATTGCTGAAAACATAATAGCATCTATAAACCTGTTGGCTTTTTCCCGCTCTCTGACTTCTGAATTGATTACAATCTATGTGCAGACCTTTCAGCTTCGTGGCGCCAGCGGTTACAAGAAATGTGTGTGTTAGAAAGTCCCAAGAGAATGGCTAGTTTTGATGTACAATGCTAGGCATAAATACTCCGAAGTTTTGGCATCTGTTCTCTGGAAAGGAGAGGGAATTATAACATATTTGTAGTTCATCATGTAAAATTATATGTTTGTTTTCTGATAAACTGATGACAGTTTTAAATCAATATTTCTGTGACTTTAACTGTCACATACAGATTGAATTTTAAAAGATTTCCAGTGATGCCTTAGGACAAAAGATAGGCACGCATTTTTGATTTGTGTTCTCTTCAGGTATCTTTCCAGAAGATGATTACTTTATAAACTAATACTTAATTTTAAACATATTTTGAATATGTTTATCAAGTGAGTTTGATTCTGTGAAAAATAATTTTGAAGTAAATTACTGTTTTATCAAGAACAATTGCTTGCCTACTCATGATAAAAGAATAGCCTGTTAATGTATGAGTATAGAACTAGTGGTAATTAATAGTGTTTTTATTTGAATAGTCATGTTTACTTTAAAATAGGAATTAATATTTCAATTAACTGAGTTAATTGGAAATTTCAAATTATTCAGTTAGTTCAAAATCTTAGGAATTGGAAATTTTAGGGATGTCTGTCTTTACATACAGCAGGATAAAACAGGTTATCTGTCTGCTATGAAGGCAGTGTACATACACAAGGAGATATTCATCTCCAAGTATATACCAACTTATATTTTAATTTATCCTGTTAAATTTTAAATATTGTCCTATGATCATGACTTCAGAAGGAGAAACTAAATAGCCTTTTCTGATTGAATTTCTAATTTGATTCTTTATATAGAATACAAAAAAATGTGAATTTTGTTTATAAAATGAGCAAATACACATTGACTTGGTTTTTCCCAAAATCATTGCTGAATTTAAAATTATAGCAGTAATAGCCATTGTTAACTTTTTTTAAAATTTGAATCTTTTTTTTTAGAGCACGAAATCTTTACTGATCCTATCTGAAAATCATTTATTTGAAGGATATTACTAAGACATATGCAGGATGTTTTTACGCTTGACCCCTACCACTTGGGACATTTCATGTGTCTCATTTTTTTTTTTTTCTAAGCTGCCACATTGCTTCTCTTTTATCCTGTACATTTTCAAGTCAAACTTCACCCACTTTAGGCCTTTGGCTAAAATGGATTGATCTTGTGTTAACCATTTTGTAACCTACATTACTCTGACAACTGCTCTATTTGTCTTGGGTGGCAGTAAATCTTTCCCACTCATTAGGAATAAAGAGAAGGAAAATGCTTTTAAAAGGCTGAAATTCATAATCAGCCAATATGTACAGGTTTATGAATAAAGTTGAGCTCAGATTCAATTCAATAAAAAGTCATTAACCCCTGTACTCCTCACAAAGCTGTTCAGTGAATGTGATACCATTCTTCACTTATGGTATATATTCCAGTAAATATTTGATGCATTACAGATGGAAAAAATCCTTGGTAATTTAGCTGCTTTGTAGGAAGAACAACTTTAGCCTTTGAAAATGAGGAAGATACATACATATAGCAAATGTGTACTCCTACAATGGTGTTTTCTCATCCAAAATAATGATTTTTATAAGTATTCCCAGAACATGCAGATTCATCCTGACCCCTTATTAAGCCCTGAGTAATAAAAAGTTTCATTTGACCTAAATTTCTCTTGCTGCTGACTGACCCATATTCTTACTCTGTTCCTCCTTATAATTTATCTTTTTGTGCTGTAAGAAGCTCTGGTATCTCTCTTCCAAGATGTATGCTGTCTGCATGCCTATAGATGGGACTCTGCGGAAGTGTTCTGGCCAATAGATATAGGTCAAACCAATAGACCTTTGTCAGCTTTCCTGAAGCAAGATCCAAGAAGCAGAGCAATAGAAAAATAAGGCCTTTTCCTTTAGTAAAGCAGCTATGAACTCATTTGGCTAAAATTCAAACCAAAAGTGTATGAACCAGATAAGCTGCCATGTAAATGACCAAGTGTAAATCATGCCTTAAAATCGATCCTCTCATTCTTCATTGTGAACTCTTCCTACAATGTGCTATGAAATTACCCATTCCTCTTATTCTTCATTGTGAAGTCTTTCCTTGGATATTAGCATTCCTGGTGCTTTTCCCCATTTATAAATTCAAGCGTTTCCAGTTCTGTCAGCACAAGCATATTATTTCTATGCTCTAATCTTTTATTTTTCTTTGAATTTCTAGCTTATGTTTTGCCTGAATAGTTCATTTGTTTCATTCTTCTAAATTAATTTTTCTTTCTTAGCTACTTTTCTCTAGCTGGTTTTAGGGAGAAACATCTTTTAGTCCTATTTTATTTCTTTAGCATTTGTTAATCTGAATTCGTAACTTTTAACTTAATCTGCCTGCACATTTAATATACAAAACATTAACAGCAAAATGTTGTGTCTATACTGAATATCTGCCTTAGCTGGACTGTAAGTAAGGTGGTAACATGAGGGAAACTTTAACCAAAGATTCAGCTTTGTGTATACTTAGGAAGTATTCATCGTAAACTACGTGTTTCCTGACTACCTCTTTTCACTAGCAGTGAATGCTTTTTAAGAGATGATCAGAATTTTTAGACATTAAATGAGAGTACGGTTAATGAATGCTCCGTTTTGCCTACCAGGCTACAGACCCACTCTAGCTAGAGTTCATCTAGAGAGCAGTGGGTCAGTTTTTGGGACCATGGTTAGTCAGACTATTATCCTTATAAATAAAGTCCTCAAACTGTTTACTGCAGGAGGAACCTGGTAATACATAACAACTTCTTTGTAACACTGCCATAATACCCTGAACCATTCTGTATACTTGTTGAAATTTTCACAAGTACCTATTGAATGTTCTCATTACAGTTCTTCTAAGATAACTGAACTCAAATGCTAAATAGTAGACAGAATGCTATGGTCAGTTAGTCTGGATGCTTCATATGGTATCCTGATAAATAGCAGGTTTTTACACATTAAAAAGGGGTTTTTACAACCCTATAGTTAGCTGTCACGTTTTCTGCTACTGGTCACCAAATATTCTTGAGTTTTGAACCTTTGCTGTGAAGTCTCAGCCTTTGTCAGCTTTCCTGAAGCATTTCAGGAAACTTTTCATTATTTATTGATACAGGTTTTTTTTTTTCCCCCTCTTGTACTGGGGATCAAATGCATGACTTCGTGCTTGCCAGGGACGTGCTTATGCCACTGAGCTAAATCCCTGTCCCTATTGATCTACTTTTATATCTTTCCATATCCTTTCTCTTTTTAGAGATTTACACAAAGCATTGTCAGTGAAATGTTCAAAAATGTGGGCAAATTACTTGTAGGATCCGAACTTTTCAGAGTATATGAAAATTTTGCACTTAGAAATGTAAAATCAAAACATTAAGCAGTGTGGACAAGTGGCCTTAGACAGCAAATCACTTAAATTCTCCATGGCTCAGTTTCCACACCTGTGAAAGGAAGATAATTTTATGCCAACCTTCTGAGGTCTTGGTAAGGATTTAAATAAGATGTTCTGATCATCTATGATGATGACTGACATAGCATCTGGCATATAAATGCTGAATAAGTGTGAGCTTTTATCATTACCACATGCCTTCATGGGACTTATATCTGCCTGTGGAAAGCATAATAATTTTTAGAAATATCTCCATTTCTAGCTTCAGCATATGAAAAACAACATCAAAAACTTTTCTTGATGTACTGCTAAATATGTTTGGTAAAATCTCACAAATTCTAATTTGTCCTCCTAAAGGATTCAGTTACAAAACCACAGTATTTCACTAATTTATCATTGAAGAGTGTGTTGATTGCATTTAAGTGACTTATGATAATCAGAAGGTACAAAGGTATGAACAAGTATTACTAAAAAAAAAAAAAGGGAAATGGCTATAGAATGTTGCATTAACTTTTATGCATTTAGTGGGAATTAATTTACTATCTACTTTCACTCTATTATTATGACTCTTTAACAATGCCAGCTAACAGTTTACTAATTGCAGCATTAGCACATATTTCAGTGATTAAATATGTACTGATTAGTGCTAAGGTGTTGAGGGACACTTGAGACAGTGTACCACTAAACCCTTTTGTTCCTCCTTTTTCTCTGTGCTCTGATCCCTCATTTCCCTCTAAGACTTGATTCAGCAGCAGTCATTTGACACTTCTGCAAAAGATTGTGATGCTTTTGACAAATGTTAATTGAGAAAGCACTGAAAGCCAAGCTGCATTGTAATCAAAAGAAAATTACAGAGGTTTAACAAGATGTCAGGCAAGTGCTTTACAGACAAAGATAGATAGGCTTGAATAGCTTTCTGTAGCAGCCAGGTAGGTATGATGTTTGACTGATGTACATAAGCATCTCTCATATGGTCAATAAATTAAGTCTTTGAAATAAAACATGTTCTTAAGAAGCTTCTCTTGAGATGGAGAAAAAGACATAGAATGTGGGTAGAACATATTTCTAACAAGAATTTTGTTAATACAAAAGACCTAGCAATAGATGAACTGTTTTTTTCCTGGTAAACTTAGTATACTTTCAATTTTGTCAAAAAACATAGAACACTTATGAACCAGAATTTAAAATATTAACCATATTAGTGACAATATGAACTTACTGCCTAATAACTTGTAATATTATAGCCACTTTCTTGTGAATAGATTAAACAGTGCAATGTTTTTGTAAGATTTTTTTAAATGTCCGTTTTTAATTTGCTGTACTTAGCATGTCAGCTTAAGGTATCATGTGTAGTTTTAAGGGTCATTCGATAAATATTGACAAAACTTCAGTGTGATCTCTTCTAACAGATTTAAATAGTATTAAGTGTTTACTGATTGTTTTTTTGTTACTTAATTAAATGATGATAAAGAAAGCATTATTTCTAACCTAGTTAATGTAACTGTTTGAATCTAATGTTGGAAGATAAAAATAATCTTTCAGAAAAATTTTTTGCTTTGAAATATGTATCCATAGTTTCTTTTATGTTCTCTGTGAAGGGTCAGTAAAATATGGAGGGTTGGTTTCCAATTTAGCCTGACTTGATCTAACTCTGTCCTTAGTAAGAGATTGCTCTATCACTTTTGACCAGCACTAGCTGCTTCTTCCTACCTGCGTTTCCAAAGGGAAAGACGACAGAGACTGGGATGTTTCCTTACTAAAACACAACAGGCATGCTAAGGTTATCTTCTGTTTGGATCCAATCCGTCATTCTCAAAACTCTCTCAAGCAAGAATGGCTGCTGGGTGGAAAGATGTCACCGTCATTTATTTTCCCACATGATATATAGAATGGGTGATTTTATGTTATTGTTCCAATTATATATAATTGTCAAACTTTCATTGACAATTTGGATTCATTTATAGAGTATAAGTTTATATAAGAGTTTTCCTACATTAAGCTAACCTTTATTTCCTGTTAGGTGGTATGAGATCATACTTTAACTGCACTATCAAATATTTCAATGAGAAATAAGGACAAAATCCTGCAACAGAAGTTACAGTAAATTCACACTGTCATCATTTTAGGCAGTACAGTGAATAAATTGGAATAAGTGAAGAGAATTATTCTTCACTTTCCCTACTGGCGGTGTCAGAAATTCTCTTTGTTGTTTTTGGGGGATATTGTGGTTGGGTAGGATTTTGTGTGTCTCCACACCTGCACATTCACCTGTGCATGCCTGTATGTGCGTGTGAGAGTGTGTTTGAGATTAATACACTCATCTTTTTTCCATAGTGCCTACCACAGCTGTGACAATAACTTCTTCCGCTGAGCTGTTCAAAACCACAGTATCAACCACAAGCACTACTTCACAGAAAGGCCCCCTGAGCACCACAGTAGCTGGATCACAGGAAGGAAGCAAAGGGACAAAACCACCTCCAGCAGTTTCTACAACCAAAATTCCTCCTGTAACAAATATTTTTCCCCTGCCAGAGAGATTCTGCGAAGCATTAGAAGCGAGGGGGATAAAGTGGCCTCAGACACAAAGGGGAATGGTGGTTGAACGACCATGCCCCAAGGGAACAAGAGGTATTTCCTTTAAAATACCATGCATATGTTTGTAAAGTCAGGAAGGAGGTTCTGAGTTACATTTAAGGAATTTTATATGAAGAAAAAGACAATTTACAGCAGCTAGTTTAGTAATTTTGCTACTTTGATAATATAGCATAAAACTTAAAGGTTTGTGTTTTAATTTTTTAAAATTTATTTATTTTTATTTATTTTTTACAACTTAAAAAAATTTTAAACTGCAAAAGTCAGGTACTGGCTTACCACTCCCACTTAAAGACCTAGGTCAAGTCTGAGATTTTTGCCCAAGGATTCTGATGGGGCTTACAGCTGCCTTTCTCATTACCAGCATCACTTTGGATGAGTCCCAAGAAAAACACAGGCTTTTTGTTTGTTTGCTATAAATGTCTGATATTTCTGTACTTACTTTATAGTTACTGCATATAATCTGCATTTTCCTCTCCTTTTTTGTCAGTTATTGTCAACTGCTTCCATTAGTGTTTATTTAAAATTTAACACAGTCTAGAATCATCATAGCTGATTTCCCGAATGCATAGAGAAAAATGGTTTCAATTTCACCATCGTTTTCTACATCTGTTGTAGGAACTGCCTCGTATCTCTGCATGGTTTCCACTGGAACATGGAACCCGAAGGGCCCTGATCTTAGCAACTGCACCTCACACTGGGTAAATCAGCTGGCTCAGAAGGTTGGTTGGATCATTTTAATATGATACACATTGGTGATTTAGGCCTTTAACTTCTGACATAAATAATTTAATTTCACATGCTGAAACCAGGTTCGTTGCTCTTTGTTCAATATAAGAAAAATTACCCATAGTTATCTGTAAACCCTTTATTGAAACTTACATCTGTTTCAGGGTTCACTGTTTTCTATGTTAAGCTTTTTTAATGACTACATACTTGTTTAATTTCATTCATATTTAGTTTGCTCTGCTTCTTTTGATGTTCATAAGACAAATAGTGCATCGGCCTATTAAATCCAGGATCATTAAGTTTGCAACCGAATTCACAGAATGCAAGCAGATGTTTATATCACAGATAATTATGATGCAAGGAGTAAAAGATGACTGTAAAAGGCATTAGGAACTTAAATATTGAAGTGTAACACAGTGCCCTATCATATTTTCTTTTTCTATCCACCTCTCTGAAGTAAAAACACTAGATAACAACCCTCTGTATCTCATTGATTAGCTTCTGACTTAAATTCTAGAGCATTGGGATAAACAAGAGTTCTAAATAACAATTTCAAATGAGTGCAGTGAAATGAGAGAACTGGCTGGAAATTTTTGAAAAGGATTTTTTTGTTGTTGTTTTGTTTTGTTTCATTTTCCTTATGTTTCTTGTAAGTGTCTGGTTAGGAATTTCTTTTGTGTTTTGAGGATCTAAAACCCTTTAATCTTCTGAGATGAAGAGAAAGTTATTGTCTCAATTAGTTGCAGATTTTAACATCCTTGCAAAGAAAAATTTTTTTTTCACCACAACAGAAGTGCTCAAGGAAAACGAACAGCCACAAATAGAACAGAAAACCTTACTGAGATAATGCATGTTGTCATTTTAGATTAGAAGTGGAGAAAATGCTGCTAGTCTTGCCAATGAACTGGCTAAACACACCAAAGGGCCGGTGTTTGCAGGCGATGTGAGTTCTTCAGTCAGGCTGATGGAGCAGTTGGTGGACATCCTGGATGCACAGCTGCAGGAACTAAAACCCAGTGAAAAAGATTCAGCCGGAAGGAGTTATAACAAGGTAGGGGAAACTCTTCCCTGTTTAAATTCGATATTTTGTATGACAGCTCCCCACTGTTCTAACAATGTACTGCCAAAGCCCTGGCCCCCTGGACATACCTTTAGAACCAAAATTTGATTCCTTTCCCAAAAGAAGAGCTACAGTTTAGAAAGCAACAAACAGTGTCTCACCAGCCTAAGTAAATGACACTGATTCCCTAAGGGATCTTAGTTGGCAAATATTACTCCTCTGATTGTGGTCAGCAATCTTTTTTGTTAGAATGAATTCATATCTAGAATGAATCTTTTTTGTTAGAATGAATTCATTCAATCTTTTTGTTAGAATGAAGATTATATGTCACACCCTTGATACACCTCGTAGGCTAATACTGTATGTGCAACTGTTACAGTTGCAGCTGAATGGTGACACACATAGGAATATGCAGGTCAAGTTTCTCTCTGCAAGAAAATTTGCATCATTGCTATTAATTTTTCCTACTATGCCTAAAATGTGATAGAAAGTAACACTGTTTATATTGCATTCATTTAAACCCCAAAGCTGTGGCTAATATAATTTCACAAGGTTTTTAAAAATGAACTTTATAAAGTAAAAAACCTACAGTATATATTTGATCCCTTTTTCTTTTTCTTTTCCCCTTGGTCAACATGCTTTGGCTTAATATATTTCATAAAATACAGCTAAAACATGTAAGTAAACAGTTAGGGTAGACCCGCAAGATCTCCAGAGGACTCTTGTAAATAAACAGTGAACTGAACTCTGGAACATCAGCTTATTTTTTGAGGATTTCTTCTTTCCTCATTTTCAACAGATATAATCTAACCTCTGGTTTTCTTTTCTTTTACTTAAAAGCTCCAAAAACGAGAGAAGACATGCAGGGCTTACCTTAAGGTATCTCTCCTGTGCTGTCACCCTGCTTTCTCCCTCTTCAGCTACCTGCCACGCTTTATCATCTTGCTGCATGATCCAATGTATTTCAGTCTTTGATAATTATATAATGTGCCCCATATCAGCTGTACAAATGTTGGCTTTTCACAGGTATATTACTCTCAGAATAAGCATATAATTTATTTGAATAATTATTGCTGTTTTTCCATTCCAAAAGTACCTGAATGTTAATGAACCATTCTCTGATTTGGAAAGAAATCATATAGTCTCAGACGTTTTCTGTTGTCATCTCTGGATTAAAAAACAACTTGAGTAAAACAGCTATGATATATTCTTGGCAGTTTATCATATCAAAGACTGTATAGTCATAATGAATGTGCATGAAAAAGTCACTGCTTTCTTATCTTTGTGGCGTACTCTTAAATGAAATAGGCTCTGTCCTGAAAAATTGAGGATTCATTTCTAGAATCAGGTTAATATGCAGTGGGCTACTAAAAGTGAAATAAAATGTAACATGAAAGTGATCTGTTGGCATATGTTGCATATGGGTTTTACCCAGCTAGGAAGAACAGAGGACCACTGTTAGGTTCAGAATCCTTTTCTGCCCCAGCGGTTTTTACTTCTTGGATGTATATCCAGCTCCCAGGGACTATGGAGAAGCTAACAGGAGACTTATGGCACACTGATGCTGAATGCTGGCTCAGAACGTTAATACAAAATGGCATTTCATTTTGATCTGTGAATTTTACAAGTTCCATTTCGGGGTTAGTAATCTGCTAACCTTACCCTCCTGGGTACCGTTACCATGATAAACTAAACCTTAAAGAATTAATCTATATGCTATGACAACAAAACAAACGATTTTTGTCATTTCAAACGTAGAGGTTATGCAGAAGCCATAATTTCATTCATTTTGATTGGCAAAGTCTGAGGAGCAAAAATTATGGTATCTCACTAGTTAGTAAAATATACTGTTGGACCTGAGAACTTTCTAAGAAACTGTGAGAAGAAAGCCTGCTTTCATGTTGTCTCTTTTTGCCTGCTTAATGGGGCTAAGAAATAACTGCTGCAATCTATAGAACTTTTCAAATGCAAATGTTCACATCACCTTTAAGCTATTAGTTAATGTGGAAAATGTAATAATTGGTATGTTGCCCAGGACACATATCTAAAGCATAGTTCGTTTTTTTCCCCCTGTAACAGGAAGAGACTGCTTCAGGAATATGATTAGGCTAGTGATCATTTTGATCCCACTAGAAAAATACAAATTATAATAAATAAGGAGGTTTTTAAATTAATAAAGCATGCCATCACTGAGTTATGTGTATACATGGTAAATTTCAGTATGATCTTAATTTCTGACCAGGGTCATTTTCAGAATGTCTCCGGTAAACTTCTCTGTTCAGATAAGACTAATAAAACTCCTTAAATAACAAATCAGAAGCTGACTTACACTGTGCAAATGAACTGAATTCCTACTTTGTGACAGAGGATTCACTTATAATTTAGATTACAGGCTCCACTCCTTTTTTCTTGGTGACTAATGAATCTGGCCTCAGCAGGCCAGTTTCTGTTCCACTCTAGTTAATGGCTGCAGCAGTATCTGTGTGAGCAGTCTGACTGTTCCATCTCCTGTTAGAGAGAAGGGGGGAAAACGCCACTTGGAAGTATTTTCCACCTGCCGGGAAGGTCATGGGGCTCACAAGGCAGGCAGAACAGGGATATTAAGATGGATTAAGCTAATTAATCTTACTCTGACATTAGCCTCAAACAACTGTTACCTGCTTCTTTCAGTATTCTGCCCTAAACTAGCAATTTTCACTGTTGTTTTGTTTTTTATATAATGTATGTTCTTTTGCTTCAGTGATACTAATAGGTCAACTTTGGGTTTAATGATAGATTATGACGAGGTAAATGGAGTAGTAAATAGACGCAGTGATTTCAGCTCTCTGGGTCGTATGTAGTCAGGGTATAAGTACAGCAAGACTCAGTAAGATTCTACCTTCAGTTGACTAGCTACAAAACTGACTGGGTTACTTTTTTTTTAACATTATTTTGCGTAGTAATAAATTGAGCCCATATATATGAATATTTGCAGTTTGGATATTTGTGATGAATTTATGTTTTACTATTTTCTTTAAATTATCAGTGCAGACATTAAATATTCTGCTTAATTTCTTTGAGAGTACTCTTTTTTTTTTTTATTATGGTATATTTTTTACCTGGACAGGGAACTGGAAGACTGAAAATGTTAGCAAATAATTTAAACTTGAAAATTATCTTTTTATTTAATAAATAATAATGAATAGATTGTCTGTCACACCTTTTTAATTACTATTCTAGTTTAGGTTCCCAAAAGCAACATGATTCAACTTTCAGACATAATCTTAGTCTGCTATAGAGACATCAGAGTTTTCTATTTAGAAGATTCAAATCTTGATGTTGTAAAAAGGATGACCTTAGTAGTTTGTAATCATAACTGTAAGAGTCAAGCCTTAGATTCAGAGCTGCTGATGTGTTGTATTTTTTCTTCCAGCTGTTGAGGTATGATTAGGTAAACAGAAACAAGTCACCTTGCTGCTCATACAGTAGTCAAATCGCAGCCTGCTAGTCTTTAGTCCTGTTATGAAGGGCTCAGGTATATGCAGGTTGAACAGATACATGTTGTCCAACTATTGTTCCATCTTGAAGCAAGAGTAGATCATAGTGGCAGATATGACACTAGTCAACAGTTGAAAAATCACTTTAGTTGTAAAAAAACAGTAGGAAAAAAAACCAGTAGGAACTAATGATACTTTTCTAATGGATGCAGGCAATTGTCGACACAGTGGACAATCTTCTGAGACCTGAGGCCTTGGAGTCCTGGAAGCATATGAATTCTTCTGAACAAGCACATACAGCAACGATGTTACTCGATACCTTGGAAGAAGGGGCATTTGTCCTGGCAGATAATCTCTTAGAACCAACAAGGGTCTCAATGCCCACAGAAAATATTGGTAAGTCTGTCCATTGCCAGGTTTAATTTTGATTTAGAATGTAGATATTTGAGAGAATTTCTTTCTTTTTCACTCTGAGTCTTATCTCCTAGTGCTAAACTTCTTTTTGGTTAAATTATTTTTGTCTGTTAGCAAAGAAATTGTTGTTCATACTTAATAAAATTAATGAAAAAAATCCCAAATTTACTCTATATCTCTAAAGTTGGTTTTATGGGTATATATGTATTTTTTTCCAGCTGAAAAATGATAAAAGAAGTGTAAGAGCATTTAAATGTCAAAATATGGATTGCTTAAGTAAGGAAAAGTGCATGTATGAAACAGTGGCAAAAGCTTTTCCATTTTACATGACGTGTCCCTAATGAATTTAAATTACTTTATGGAATGTGTTCTCTCTCTCAAATATTTTAGCTCACAGAATTTGAGCAAAATGTTTATATTAAACAAAATTGCCCTTAGGTAAAAGTGTGGTTAGGGAACTACATCTCTCCTAATGCAGAATGTTCACATTTCTTAGATTGGAAAGTAAGTACAAATAGTCTTGAAGTGTAATTTAGAATTTAAAGGCTGCCACTGAAAGACAGTAATTCACTGTTGAAAATACTTTCAAGAAAATTTTATTAATTTAAGCTTGACCAATTTGGAATTGTTAATGATTGGAGGAACTCTGATGACATTTGCTATATCTCTTAGTAAAGTGAAAAGTTTCATAAGTGTACTTTTTAGCACACGCACGCACGCATACACACACACATGTGTGCATGTACTCACACTCACGAGAGAGACACGTACTGCTTTTAAGGCCAAGGCCAGTAAACACTGAGTTTAGTCTTTCTAAGATACCCTGTCATTCATTTAATTATATCTGCTGGTGTCATGAGAATGTATATTTAAAAAATCATATGTCAAAATGGACATAAATCATATTACATATTAAGCTTTACTTTAAATAAGTGAAGTTTTCAGAAGAAATACTAAAAATTTTTCCTGAAACGTGGCGATGAGAAATCACTTAATAGCTCAAGGTAAATGAAGTGAAAATAATTTGGCCTATCATGTCAAAGGATAGTTTGTCACAAGGAAAAGGATTTTTCAATGTAGCATTGGTAGTAATCCAACAAAGAATGAGACTCCCCTCTGTCACTATTTTTGAGATTTATTTAATTATGGATCTAATAAAATTCCTAAGATACGCATTGAGCAGTAATTAATTCTCCAGTGTTTCTTGAGACCTGTACTAGGACAGGCTTGTGGACTTGATCATTTTAGGAAAGGAGTCATGGAAAGTATTTTTGTGATTTGGCCTATTACAACATTAAATTGTTTCCTAAAGTTTTGGAAGGTTATTGATAAAAATAACAACAAAAACCTAATCACAGTTTTCCTCCTGTGCTCTTATTGGAGTACAAGAAATATGATGAGCCCTGTCAAAGTTCTATATTCTGGTCAGCCTTATATATGTATATATTTATATGTAGCACCCAATTATAAATATCCTAGGTATTTTTATTGTAGTTTAAGATACACTTCAAAGAAAATGAAATCCCAGAATATATTTTTCCAATTATTAGTTTTTTCAGAGATTTAAAGCATTGTCCTTTGTATTGAATTTTCTTTATTTTTTAATTAAGAAAACAACGTGATGGAGATTCTTCTGGAATATAATGAATGTTTTACTGAAATTCATACAGCAATGCCTGGAACTTCCTCTGCATGTTGAATAACCAAGAATTATCAATATGTGACAGTCATTTTGCACACTGTAACACAGATTTAGTGTTAAGGAAGGAGACAGTCAGTTGTTTCCTAAGACTTGTATAATTGTCTTTTTAGACTTGAGCTCTAAAATGCCCTATTCCTTTATATCTTCACTTGTTTGAATCTCTTATCTAAATTTGAGGCATGACTACAATATCTTAAATTTTTAAAACAATTTGATGTTTCTCCTTAGTGATTTCTCCCTATATCCTAAGTTTAACTTCATAGCACAATTTACCCTTATAATCCATGACCTTATAAAATTGTTGTAAGTATGTCTGATGGTGATATTTTACAGCATGCAAACGGTATTTTTGAGGTCTGCAGTTTGATGAGTCTTAAACATTTTATATCACTATAATTATCAGCATGGTCAACATTTTGTTACTCAAAAGTCATTCTTCTGTCAGCTCCAGGAAAGATCTGTTTTCTGTCACTGCTATTTACTTTTCCTAAACCTTCCATTCAGTGGACTTCTTGATTATTTTTGTAGTAGTGGGGATTGAATCCAGGTTCTTCACACTGAACTACATCCTTTGCATTCTATTCTTTATTTTTCATTTAGAAACAGGGTCTCATTAAATCGCATAGTGGCCCATGATGAGTTTGAACTTGCAGTCCTTTTGCTTCAGTGTGCAAGAGCACTGGGTCCAGGCATGCACCTCCACACCCCTCCGAATGGTTTCAGTTTGATCTTGTTTCCTAATGCAGAGTAATACTTTTCAGATTTATTCATACGGTGGAGTGGCAGTAGCTTTAGTTACTTATATTGCTGGGTATTATTTCATTGTATTTGTGCACATCACTTGCTTTTTAAATGTTTATCTCCGCCTTTTGGCTACTGAATTCCGGAGTGATCTCCAGCAGCAGTGTGAGAGTTCTCCTTGATCCACATCCTCACCCAATATCGGTCTTTTTATTTTTAGTCAGCTTACTGTTCTATGGCAGCATTTTATTGTGAGTTTATTTCAATTGCTGAGTAACCATTTACATATAACTTCATGTGTTTATTTGCCATTTACATGTTTTTTAATGAGAAATAAGTATTGTTCATATATCCTTAGAATCCGTATTTGCCAGGCAATATGTAATCAGCATAGGCTCCCTCAATGTATAAATTTTCTTACTTTTTTTCTTACTAATTTTGGGAAGAGCAGAATTTTCTACGTTTTATTTTTAAAATTTTCATTGTCTAGTTTTAACACGTAGCAGTACTGCTATCCTTATCATTTTAGTTACTGTACAGCAAATCATAACCTTCCATCATTATTACTGTGGAAAAATATATGTTCAATACTCATCCAAAAAATCCTAGTAATATCATTTACATAAATATTAACAAAAACATATTTGAAAAGATAACAAAAGTATGAGCACATTTGCATTATTTTCATTAATTTTTACCTGATTTGTTTGAACCTGGATACAAACAAAGCCCATTGCATTTGATATGTTGGTTGATTTTCTTTTGATTGAAAGAATGGATCAAGGTTTTGAAACCTCCTTCATTTTTGTAGAAGAACTCAGAGGGTAAAGTGTCCTGTAGAATTTCCCATATTCTGTATTTGACTTACTTCATCTGAGGTGCAGTATTTAACTATGTCGAGTGTACTGATGATCTAGAAGCTGAAGCAGGCATGGTTTAATTTTTCCCCCCAAGAACTTGATTGCATCATCTTGCATCTTATCATGAAGCCTTTAATGTTTGGTGTCTTTCCTTGTGACCTGAAGATTAATTAGATGGTTTAAGTGCTAGCAGCCTGATCAGTTATTTATAAATTTTTTTTTTCATTTATTTTCTGAACAGCCTTAGTAGCTTGTATGGCTGTACCTGTCACTTTAGGTCTAGGAATGTTATAGTAACCAAAAACTCCAAACAGAAGTTTGTCTTTCCGGCTTCTGTCCTACTGCATAAGCCAAGAGGTCGAGGTCGGGCTTTGCCTCTTCCTCCTGCCATCTTCAGATCTACTCCTTGTTTTCACCCTGGGGCCCAGGCAGCTAGAGCTGCTTCTGCCTAGCAGATGACAGGTCTCCCGGCAGAGAGCATAGTTGTTCACAGAGGCTCTTATGTACTGTTCTTCTCTCATTGCAGCCAGTACTCTGAATTGGAAAAAAAAAATAGAACGATGAAGAATTATATTAAAATTCTATCTACAGCTTTGGCTCTTGTTGAGGCCCTGGATGGCTGTCTTACGAACTTAAGTACATTCTCTTCCAGAAATCCATAGAATAAGGCATATGCTGTTTCAAAACATGGACAGGACAGGTGCTGAATGAACTCCTGTGCACTAGTCAGCCACTAGAGCTACATCATGGTATTTTACCATACTTATTTCAAAAAGTATAGGAAAAACAATCACAGATAATGCTGACGTCCATTGGATCCTGATCCAAGGCTTTGCTATCATCCTTATTTTTTTTTCTTAATTTACTTTTTAACATTGTTAAGGTCTTTATAAACTTTTCTTTTAAAAATTTTGCTTGATAGATTAGTAAATTCGTATTTTTCATATTTTTAACATTAAAAATTTTATACTATAAATGTATCTGATCCTTGCCATTAAATTTTTCACATTTATACATATTTCCATATGCAACTAATTTATTCATTTGATCCAAGAATACACAATTTCTTCCATATCTGCTAGTAGACATTTCATGGCTTCCATTTATTTGCTGATGTAAGGAAAAGTACAGAGAAACTTTTTGTGTTTACTTGTTTATATATGTGCATTTTAATGCACATGCATACACATACTGAGGTAGAATTTTTGAACAGTGGAGCATGCCTGTCCTCGATTTACTAAATAAGTCCAAATTGTGCTCTAACTTTGTTTTACCAATTTACATTTTCACTAGTATTAACAGTAATAAGATCGCTGTCTTTGCTAACACTTTTATTATTGACATATCATTAATCTAATGAATTTGAATTGATCCCATTACTGTTTTAATTTGCAGTTCCCCTGATTACTTAATGCCTTTGATTCTTTTTTCAATGCATTTATTTGCCTGTTTTAGTTTTCTGTCTGGGAACTTGTTGTCCACAACATTTCTCCAGTTTTTTTTAATTTCTTTGTACTTCCTCCTACAGCCTGGACACTAGTTCTTTGAAGATTACATATTTAAGTTTAATCTGTTTATACTTTTTAAAAAACTATTTCTAATGAAATTAAAATGATCAGTCTGTTTTCTTAGGGGTGTTTTGGATATCTTGTAAGACTTTCCTTTTGGCTTCCTGCTTAAGAAAGTTGTTTCTACTTGAATTTGTAAGGATCTTACAGTTTATTAAAGGTAAAGTTTTACCTGTCTTGTTTTTGATTATGATATCAAGAGAAAATTGATTTGATTTTTCTATTTAAATAACCAGTTCTTTCTCTACTCTTACTAGTATATAACACATCCTTTTCCTTGATGATTTATAATATCTCTGTCATTTATCAATTTTCTGCACATGTACCCATATGCCAGCAGTGTCTGTTCTATGACATTTCATCATTGTTATGTTTTCAGTAGTGCTAGTATCTCTTGAGTCTTTCAACCTTGCTCCTGGAGTTGGCTGGGCTGATTTTTGGTACATCTTTCATAAGACATTTAAAATCAGTTTGTCAATATTAAGCAAAAATCTTTTTGGAATTTTTAATATTAGAATTAAGCTTTATTTGTAAATTGATTTTTGAAGGAAGTACTAGATTAATCCATTGAGTTCTTCCAAACGAGACATAATAATTCTCAACTTGTTCTAAAAGTTATGTTTTTGTTTTTAATGTCTTAAACTTTTTCAGAAACTAAATTTATGCCTAGATAACTTATAGTATTTATTTTGTTATAAATAATCTTTTTGAATTATGTATTCTGGTTGGTAGTTGCTTCACATGGAGGAAGATAGTTTTACCGGTCTTGCTAACCTCTTTCTTGTGATCATTTATGTTATATAGAGTCTCCAGTTACCATGCTTATTACCAGTAAGTTTATTTCTTACAGCCTTGATATTTTTTGTTTTCTTGAATTAGTATATTTAGCAATCCTCTAGTGCAATAAACTTGTTGATAGCAATCATTCTGATTTTAAATTCAGTGTCTTAGCATTGTGTGCTATAGATTTTGGATAGGTAACTTGTCTGCTAACAAAACCTCTATCTGATCAAGGAATTTTCCTTTTATTTTGTAAATATTTTTTGCATAAAACAATCCCTAACATTTATTGGAAATGTTTCTCTTAATCATTTTCTCATTTGAATTGTAATACTGTTTTCTGATGTATTTCTATGTACCCTTCTGAGTTAAAAAATATTGTTCATAATATTAAATTTGAAGTAGGTGTCTTTTATTTTTTGCATCTTCCTTATTAGTACATTTTTAATTATATAGATTAATGGACTTTATTTTGGCAGATTTGGACCTGTATATAACACACTGATCAAGCCCCTTATCTCTCTTCTCCCCAGGTTCACATTTTGGGGAGGGGTTCAGTGAATACCATATGCTCTAATCATTTTCATGTGTGTCAGTTTTATTAAAGAGTTTTAGCCATGTGCAGTGGCACACGCCTATAATCCCAGCACTTGAGACTGAGGCAGAATCAAGAGTATAAAGCCATCCTGGACTACACAGTGACGTGAATTGGCACACTTTTATTTTCTGAAACAATACAAGATATGGTTTAAGAATCAGGCCATATATATATATATATATATATATATATATATATATATGAGTGGACTTTCATGTTTAGAAATTATTCTATTTTTTTCCAGCTTCTTTCAGCTAGTTTTATTTTTCTAGGAAAATTTCCATTTTCCACAAAAGGTAAAGCCATTTGATACAAATTTATTAGTGTAATGTGAATCACTGCATTTTCATACGGCTTAAAACTATCAACTGAGATTTGTGGTAATGATCCTGTTACTTGGAAAATTCAGAGAGATTATTCTAGATGTGGAATGATTTTATACTCTAGTAAGTAAATATTTCTTGAATAAATTAACTTTTTTCACGTATACTCATGCATTAGTTGGGGTTTTGGGGGAGGATACTGTACATGTTCACAATACTTAATGAACACATTCATCATGTGGAGTTGCTACATGTACAAAAATCTTATTTTTTATTTTTTATTTTTTTTTTTTCTCCTGTAGTCTCTTCTCTCTTCCTCTTTCCTCAACCTTCTCCCCATATTGGGATTTCCTCCCCATTTGCAAAAGATCTCTTTTCTCTTTTTTTTTTTTTTTTTTTTTTTTTTTTTTTTTTTTTTTTTTTTTTTTTTTTTTTTTTTTTTTTTTTTTTTTTTTTTTTTTTTTTTTTTTTTTTTTTTTTTTTTTTTTTTTTTTTTTTTTTTTTTTTTTTTTTTTTTTGACACTGTTTCTTGCTGTATTGCCTGGGCTGGTGTCAAAGCCTTGTGCACAGTGATCATTCTGCTCAGCCCCAGCCTCCTGTGTTAGGACTCCTGGTTTCTGCTACTATGTCTGAATTGTATGTATTGCATGAAGTGTTTGAACATTTCATGAAAACTTAAAAGATTTCCTTCTTCTGTTATTTGTCTTAAGAATAATTAAGAGGAGATGTGGTTCATTGGCACAGTGCCTACATGGCAAGCGCAAGGTGATGAGTTTGATTTCTGGTACCTCCCTAAGAAAATAATAATAATAGTATAATAACAATATAATACAGTAATTGCCTTCATTGTGAGGAAGAGAGAGCTATACACAAGATGCATATTCTTGTCCCTCTTACTTTCCTTTCATCTTCTGTCCACACGCGAGAACTGTCACAGAAGAAAACAAATTAGCCCCCTACGAAGTGTTTAATCTTTCCAAACATGAATTAATAAAATGAGCATCTCCACTAATTTCTGCAGCTGGTAAAACTCCAGAGGTTGTGTGAGTTTCTCATAAAGTTTTATTTTAGCAGTTTCACTATGGTTTACTTTAAAAAAACTTCAAATGTCAGTGATTCTCTTGTTACAGCTTTAATCCTTTTGTGTTAGAAACTTGAGGATAAAAAAATTTAGTATCAAGTATTTTTAAGAGTTCAGTGGTAAAGTTTTTTTTTTTTTAAAAGGAAAAGAGTGAATTCATCTCATGTATGTGTTTTTACACATACAACACACACCTAGATGCATGTATGGATATAGGAATTGTTCCACAGTAATGCAGATATTAGGATGCAATCAGAGAAAATGTTTGGCTGTATTTTTGAACTATTAAAATATGTGCTATTTTTCAATTCAAATTTAAGAAATTTTTCTTACAATTCCCCTCATTGCCTCAGTAAAATGCAATGTTGTAGTTATTATTAATATAGTTACCTTTTGTAGCAATAATACTTTTTAAAACTAAACTTTTTAAACATACTAGGAATATTATTGTAAAGTATTGTGATTTTTACAGAAGCCCTAAACAACAGGCATTTTTGTTGATAGCGCTTAATACAAACTGCATTTTAGTAACAGTTACACAACATTATTGATCAGATGAATCTAATTTTATGTGTTGACTCGTTTTCCTAATGTGTTTTTCAACTTTTCAACGTGTTTTGAATTTTGGAAGCTTGGATTAGGTTGCAGTGGTGACAGCGGTTTCCTGAAAGCATAGATAGCATGTATTTTGAGTTTGTAGGCCACACAGTCTCTTGCAAATCCTTACCTGGCATTGTATCACTAAAGCAGCCAAAATATGAATAAACAAGCGAACATGACTGTGTTCTAGTAAACTTTAACTGTTAAAACAG
The DNA here is from genome assembly GCA_004027455.1 of Hydrochoerus hydrochaeris. Classification (NCBI taxonomy): domain Eukaryota; kingdom Metazoa; phylum Chordata; class Mammalia; order Rodentia; family Hydrochaeridae; genus Hydrochoerus; species Hydrochoerus hydrochaeris. The sequence goes on along the minus strand of PVLA01007303.1, from coordinate 41,891 downwards.
TGACTAGTCAGATTTGGCTCTCAATCTTACTTTGTGTAGTTTGGAGTGTATAAAGCTTATGGTTACTGGTGAAGATTAATGGGAAGTTTTAACAATAATGACAGAATTTGTTGTCCTCAGTAATTTTAGAAATAATAGTCTTTGAAACTTACATGACTTTTTAATGTCAGAATCATCCTTAGAAATAAATGTACATATGTAATAAAGCTTTTCAAATTTACACTTCATGCTTACTTTTACTTCAAAGTAACGGTCATTGAAAAGTTACTTAACATAAGGAGCATCCAAAAATATCATTCTGAAATATTTTTGTTTAATTTTGTGATTTAAGTAAAATCCTATCCTATGAATTCATACACTTATCATATGCATAGGCTAAAAGTTTGGATTAATTCATGACAAAAGATACAAAAACCTATGATGAAAGTGTTTGAAATGTTGGTATACATTTTTTAGTGAAATCACAATTTAAGACTTTGGGAGTAATTTAGTTTTTTGTTCCTAAGTCTGTTGAAATCTAACAGTAATAGTTTTATAAGTAGACCAAGAAAACAGTAGTTCCTTACCAGTACTACCAGTACTATGTGTGGCTTTATGGTTTAAACAGTACCTCCTCCTCTTTTGTCCTTTCCTCATTCAGTGCTGGAAGTTGCTGTACTCAGTACAGAAGGGCAGATCCAAGACTTTAAATTTCCTCTGGGCATCAAGGGAGCAGGCAGCTCCATCCAGCTCTCTGCCAACACTGTCAAACAGAACAGCAGAAACGGTAGGAGGACAGCCTGTTAGAGGTGACTCGGGAAAGCAGCTCTATCTAAAATGGCTAATTCTGTTACCCTGAATCAAACAACAATGGCTTAACTTCTGAAGATTTCTTACCATGCCTTATCCTTCCCCATAAACTTAACCTAACTGACCACACCATAGGAGTTTTGTTTGATTCTTATTTTGTTATAGCTTATTTTATTTGTTAACATATTACCTGCCAGTCATATGATTATTTTTATCTTCCTAGGGCTTGCAAAATTGGTGTTTATCATTTACCGCAGTCTAGGACAGTTCCTTAGTACAGAAAATGCAACCATAAAACTGGGTGCAGACTTCACTGGTCGCAATAGCACCATTGCGGTGAATTCTCACGTCATTTCAGTTTCAATCAATAAGGAGTCCAGCAGAGTGTACCTGACCGATCCTGTGCTTTTTACACTGCCACACATCCATGTAAGTTAATGTATGCTAATGAAGTAGTAGAAGGTTATAAAACCACAGAGAAAGGAAAACAAAGCAGACAAGCTGGGGTTGCAGAGAAAGAGAGTGGGAAGATGGGAGGGAGGAAAGACCTTTCTGTTTGAATTTTAAATGTTGGACTAGGTCAGAGACACAAGTTTATTTAAGTCTGTGAACATAAAATTAAATGAGCCTGGTTCAGTGATTATTAGAATTTAAGTGTATTCTTAATGAAAGCTAATTCAGTAATCAACAGCAAAATGTAAATGACTTTAATTTGTTTCCAAATGAAAATTAACTCTTACAATAGCAGCAGAATAGGTTAGTATTAACTCTTTATATTCTTTGAGTTGCAAATCTTTTTTTTTTTTTTAATTTCAACCGATTATGTTTAGCACAACTGTTATCCTCTATTGTAGTGTGTTTTAAAAGTACAGTATAGGATTGAGGAGATGCACCTTTAAATAAGATGTGCTTTCAGTACACCATTTTGGAAGACTGGTTATTAAACATAAAATGAGTAAGTGGCCCCCATAACCAAATGAATTCCTGAAGTGACAAAAGTAAATCTGTGCAGCCGTGGTCCTCATGTCATATCTGCTTCTGTTGATTTACACTTAAGAGACCTGAGCTATTAACTGCATGGCTTCAAATGGTTACTGAAAGTGTGTCACTGAGAACCAAGCAGAATTGAAAGTGGATCTTTAAGACACTTGGCCCTTATAGAACTTTGCCAGAACAAATTTGTGGCACTAATTATTGTCAGAAAAGAAAACCAAAAAAAAAAAAAAAAACCAAAAGACAATGATTTTAATGTACCATAAGTATGTAAAATCATAAGATGGAAATTGTAATTGTGTAAAATGGGTTTTTGGTAATTTAGAGTACACTTCAGAGTGTTTCAGACTATAAAGCCCCTTTTAAGCTAGATATCTGCCGTGTATAACACAGTCCACAATTTTGCTGATGAAAAACTTTATAGTCCGAAACATGCAAAGTTTAATCTAAATTACCTTTTACACATATTAAACAATTGATGTTGCCATCTTAGAGTGTAAAATCCTAATTTTATCTTGTCATTTTATTTCCCAGCCTGACAATTATTTCAATGCAAACTGCTCCTTCTGGAACTACTCAGAAAGAACTATGATGGGATATTGGTCTACCCAGGGCTGCAAGCTGGTTGACACTAATAAAACTCGTACAACGTGTGCATGCAGCCACCTAACCAATTTTGCCATTCTCATGGCCCACAGGGAAATTGCAGTAAGTACCCGCACTCCTAATTAGTAGCAGAGAAAAACCTCAGAGATTCAAAACAGCTTGTGTAATGGTCCTGTCTTTGGGTGCTTATCGTAACTAAAAAGCGAGCAGTAATGTGGAATTGTAATTGGGTTTCCATTGTCCATATATTATAGGAAGTCTTAGCACTTGGATATTATTGGTACTTCCCAAAGTCATGTCCTGGAATTTCACTTTACGTACTTGTTCTCTGAAGTTTTCCTGCTTTGGGCAGGTGCTTGACAGAGGCCACTGAGGATTTTAAAAATGAACATCCTACAAAGGGGACAAAGATTGTAAAGTTTAGTGTGTTCTTTCCTTCCAGAATGTTGGGGGTCTCACTTTACAGCCTTCACTTTAGGTTTCCTAAATACTTTGCACACTGTTTAAAGCTGCAGACTTTGAAAACTCAGATTGGTTACTGAAATGTGTTTTAGTGTTACGTCTTGTGATTGAGAGAATGGTAGCCAGAAGACAAATATTTTAAGTACAGTGTGAAATTTTAAGTTTTATTTTTACTCAGCCTTCAGCATGTAAACATAGAAAGCCAAGAAGAAAAGAAAACTTAAAACTTGGCTTATATGTTAGCCTGTAGAGTCATTGAAAATGTCTTATTATGTCATATATTTATTTGTCATGGAAAAAACACCTCCTGTTATTTCTGTAGGCAATTATTTCAATCATTATTTTTAAATACATGTATTCTTATATTATCCAAGTAAATCTTCATCTTTCATAGATTATTTTTTAAAGTAGGACTGAACTGTGTTGTAGTAACAAGCTTCACTTGAACATATATAAATATTACTATTCAGAAAATGTAGTATTAAAAATGAGCTATGTGTGTGTGTAAACTATGTTCCTGCAGTTGATGTAGTGTAGCAATACTAATGTTCATTGTATCGTTTTAATTTCCAGTATAAAGATGGAGTTCATGAATTGCTTCTCACAGTCATCACCTGGGTGGGAATCGTCATTTCTCTAGTTTGCTTAGCTATCTGCATCTTCACCTTCTGCTTTTTCCGGGGTCTACAGAGTGACCGTAATACTATTCACAAGAACCTTTGTATCAACCTTTTCATTGCTGAATTTATTTTTCTAATAGGCATTGATAAGACCAAATACACGGTAAGCACACCTGTTAAGTTTATTGACCTTGGATCTCTGAAAATTATTTTAATAGATTTGAATCCTCATGTGGTGCTGATGTTAATAGTTGACATTGGAACTTGATATAATTGACCTGGCAGTGTCAAAAGATAATTTGTAATAAGTTAAAGGGCAGCTCAATCACAAAGTTGTATTATCAGTGAGTTTATTTCTTGTATAAATGTAATTTGCGTTTCTCTGGGTTGTTATCAAGACACATAATTTGGATAGAAGAGTGTTGGGGATACAGCAATGAAGATACAGTTTTTTTAAAAAAATCTGACTTTGCTTATTTAATCTCTCTGACCAGTGATCCTTTGTCATATTTAAAGCAATTCATTCATCATCATGAGGTCTCACTGTCAGAAACAAGACTCAGTTAATGCATCACCTTCTGTTCATCTGCTCTAGAATGAATGTAAAAATGCACCAGATACAACAGGAAAATAATCCTGTGTAACTAGAGCCAGTTTGTGTGGTCTTGAAGCAAAATTCTAAAATTCCATTATAGAAAACATAGAAATAACGTTTGTAAACAGCTGTTCTGAAGATTTGTGAAGCAAATCATTAAGTAGAATATTTAGATTTCATAATGGATAATTTGAGAACAAAAGTTAAGATACAATTTCTTATTTGATATTTAACTTCACTAAAATAGTGAAGCCTCACAGTGATGAGGTCTGGCGCACTTGGTGTCATACTCTGCCAGCATTATATGCTTCATGTTTGGAAGTGTTTTTAACTCTTTCCATCTATGAACAAAATATGTTCAGCAGAAGCGGTACTTTAAATAATGACATATTTTTCAAACAGTAATGATTTCTGTTGTACTTTGATAGTAAGTTTTGGTTGTGCTATTTCTATTCATGAGTCTCCTTTTGTGTTTTCTGTTCTTTTCCTTCCTAGATCGCCTGCCCAATCTTTGCAGGCCTTCTGCACTTTTTCTTTTTGGCAGCTTTTGCTTGGATGTGCCTAGAAGGGGTGCAGCTCTATTTGATGTTAGTGGAAGTTTTTGAAAGTGAATATTCAAGGAAGAAATATTACTACGTTGCTGGTTACTTGTTTCCTGCCACAGTGGTTGGAGTTTCAGCTGCTGTTGACTACAAGAGCTATGGAACAGAAACAGCGTAAGTAATTGCAAGCGACCTGAGTGTTTTTCAAGTGAATAATTTTTTAAAGCCTGTTAGCTGTCAGTGAAGGTCCCTGACAGACTAAAATAGCATTTGAAAGCTTTATTGGTAAGAGAATGGGCATGCCGTGCACAAATTACAATCAAGTCTTTTGTAATTTCCTAGGTTCAGAGGATTTGTAGGCTGGCAAGGCAGATTCTAAATTATGGACTTTCTTTTTAACACAAAAGATTGACCTGAAACAAATTGAAAAAGTAAATAACTTTTTGGCCTTAGAAAGATATTAAGTAAAAATTCTTCTGAACTTAAAGCATCTGACAGGTTTAACTACTGGGGTTTAAACTGATGCTTCATTAGCTCTCTTTGTGCAGCTGACTTTGTAGCTAACTCTCCTTCTGAATCATGACAGCAGCACATTCCGTCCGTAAGTTTTACTTTGATAATATTTTATCAGGCCACTTGAGAAGATTAAAGTAAGTCACTGTCTTTCATTTATAAAAATATAGATATTTGCAGACATGTTTGCGAAAATTTTATTTGCTCTGAGGCATGAATTGGCCTTCCATTTTTTTTTTCCCTCTGATAAAATTAGTTGTCTGAAAATTCTTTTGGAGTAAAGAATACTTTTCAACTATACCTATGATAAAAGACAAATAAAAGAAATTCAACAAGTATTCAGTGTTATATGAAAAATGAAATACTAAGTAAAATCTGTCTTAATAAGGTCATGCATCATTTACTATAGTATTTTGTGTGTTTTGTGCTTTGGTTTTTTTTTTCCTCATTCATCCATTCCTAATGGAGTTATCATATGAATGCTGTACTGTTTTGAAATGAATATAATATCTAAACAGCTTTTTTATTTGGTACATAAGTATGCTATGTTCCATAGGGTTAAGGCAGATTTTGAAATTTACATGAAAGATGAATTTTGAAGATTACATGTAGAGCTTTAAAATGTCAAAGTAATTTGGAATACTAACTTTCAAATATTTCTTAAAAAAGAGAAGAGGTCTTAACAATTTTTTTAGGGGGGAGGGCTTATTTTTTTCTCCACATAGGCATAATTTTGTATGCCTTTACCAGACATAAAGCCTGAAATGAAAAACAGCACGTTGAAGTAAATAAACTGCTATCCTTTGTTAAGTCAGAAACCAATTCAGAATTATTACAATTGCTCTTACTCATGATAAATAAATTCTTGAAGGCAAATGGAGAGATAATCTTGTTAGGTTTTAAAAATTCTATTTTTTGTTGTGATGTTGAGGATTCAGTGAAACTACTTAATGCATGTTCTTTTCTTTTATAATAGTTGCTGGCTTCATGTTGACAACTATTTTATATGGAGTTTCATTGGACCTGTTACCTTTATTATTCTGGTAAGCAGATGCTGTGTTCTACATTTTAGCTGCCATTTTAGCAATGTTGCGTAAGCAAACATAATTTGTTTTATTGTTTATTATTTAAGTATTCACATACTTACAAACATGTCATTCAGGATAATATTATGTAGTGTATTTTATTATGATAAACCTACTTGAGAGTTTATAGACAGTAATTACTAATTTTGAAAGTTATTTCCTGAAAAATGCCATTTCCTATTTCTAACTCAGCATCATATCAGAATAAAAAAATATATTTTCTTAGACTCCAGGTTATGAATTAAATGAGTTTTAGAAAAGCAATTGAATAATACCAATCTGTCTGAACTTCCACCTAAGTAATTTAGTCCTTTTGAATAAATAGCCAAACTCTAAATTCTTCAGGGTATGTAAAGGTTTTAAAATCTAACAAAAGAATGCTAAATAAATTTTAATCATTAGAAATAAAATCACTTTTTTAAGACTTAAAATTCCAAATCAAAATACTGGTTTTTAAGAAATTTTACTTTTAGATGAATTTAATACAAATTAAGAATAGTGCCATAAGGCATTTTTAAAACTTCTCTCACCACCTTTATTCATATTTGAAAACCAATCAAGAGTAGAGCTAAATTATCAGGACTTTAGTATTTAAAACTTTTTCTAAATTGTTGCACTATGCTGATAGAAATGGTGGTATAACCACTGAAAAATTGCCAAAGGAAACAAAAACAACTTCAAATATTACCTATATCTTTTTATTCTCATTTAAGGATTTTTTTCAAAAAAGAACTCATGAACTTCTTAGGATATTTCATTCGTTATCTATTGTTTCACAAAATTGTGAAATAATTGTAGTAGCTGAGGAATCTTTAAACCACTTCAAATGTATGTACATTTTATCATTACATTTAATAATTTTACACAATTACTTTTCAAAGCAAAATGAAAATTGAGATGAATACTTGTATGAATCCTACCAATAGTATATTCTCAAGTGTTCTGTGAAAAGTGATTTCTGATCATAATTATTTAATCCAGATGATTGTGACAGTTTTTGTTCTCAGTTTTTGTCTGAGCCTGAGCCTTTCTAGAATTAAATGGCAAAGAGCTGACAGGAAGAAGTATGGTCCTTTTAAAGATACAGGCTTTCTTTTTCCCCTAAGCCCTTTGCTAAATGCATTTATGTTTTGAAAGATATTTTGGTTTTTGAAAATGGCATGTGTTTACTTTGTTGAACTTCAGTTCTGTTTGTTGTGTATCTGTTAAGGTAAGTGTTACGTGTAGAGTATCAGATTTCACTTGGCAAAAATAATGTTCATGCATACCGTGTGTTGTGTAAGAAAAAAGACAAAGGACATTTTATTGCCCATGGAAAATGAGACTGCACTATTATTTAATAGTGTGTTATTATAATCCTCAGGCAAATCTTTTGAGTTGAAGTATAAAGGGCTTTTTGGAACAGTGTGCACAAATTAAAAACAAAACCCTAATGGGTAGCAACCACAGTGCAAATATTGGAATTCTTCTACAATTGCTTTGTTCTCTAATCATCCCAACAGAAGAGATTCAGAGTGATATATTAGTGCAAAAAACAGTTTCTTGCAAAATAATGTCTGACCTAAATTGAAATATGTTAGTATAGCATGTTTGTTGAAAGTACATTTATTTCCCTACATGTATCCTCTGATGGTCCAAGACATTGAACACTCAATTCAGGCACAGATCTTAATGACTTGAACTATATTATTTACTGTAAAGAATATCCTTTTAAGAAAAATTACCTACTGCTGTCCTTTAAAAATGTGGCTTAGCATTTCTGACTTTCCTGAATTGAAACCATTTAACATAGTGTTAAATAGGTGTACATTTTCAATAATAATGTTCTATGGAGAATAATAATATGCTAGGGAAGATAAGGCTTCTGCATTTCTATAGAATGTCTTGCCTACAGGCACTAGAGTTATTATATCTATGAGAAAAGTGCTGGTAAGTAATGAGCAGTGGGGAACCATTAGTATGCCTGAAATGGTTTAATGAAAGCTTGGATCATGACACGTCAGGAGCTGTTCTTATCATTTGGACAGCTCCATCTGCATCATTAATAATTAATTCAGTTCAGTAAGAGTTCAGCTCACACACTCATTTAGAAGTCTTCTTCAGAGAACACCTCTCTGGCTGCCAGTCCCAAGGAGAAATAGGTTTCTGCTTGGCTAACAGCAAAGATCTGGAGATAGAAGCACAGTTTTAGACTTGGCTTTTGCCAGGTAGCAAAAGCTCCAGGGAGGACAAAAAGGGTCAGAACATGTGCAGTGCAGCTAGGTTACTTCAGAGTGGTGTTTCTGTTCTTCTGTCTTATCATATCCATGTCAGCGCTGCAAGCTGTGGAATGAATTTTAAGCTGCTAAGCTCAGGTGGATATGATTCAAGTGAGCAGATTGATGACCATAAAACAAACTGCAGTTCTTGTAAACTGTGGTACTGACTTGCTTTTTAAAGCCCCTTTGTATTTTCATGTTTATCAACGCAAGTTCATGTTTTACTATTCTATATCATTAAGTGGTACTGAAATTCATTGTCAAAATTCACTGGGAATTATTTGAATTCATGTAATTCATGTAATTCATGTAATTCATCTTTTGGGATAGGTCAAAAAGAATGATTACTATTGGTCTTTGGAAAAGAAAAACTGCCTCAGTTTGGTGATTTACTCTTAGTTGAACAGGAAAAATTTTCCCTTTTCTATCTGCTGTCAGCCTTTCACATAGGGCTCTAAGACAAACTTCTCTATGCCTGTATGTGCACACCCTTGGAGGAGTTCAAATGAGCTTAATTCCTGAATATATTGCTTCAGCTCCAAAATGAATCATCACCCTGGGTGCTGAGGCTGATTGGTTTACACACAGGACGTATCTAATAGAATCCTAATACAATCTTACCTACTGGAAGCCTCTGTGCGAACAATTTGGTAGCTACATGTACTTGCCAGGTTTAGACAAATCTTTTTGTGTCTCTAATTATAGCTCTGATTTTCCACCTTTATTAGAGCATTGAGACTTTCAACCTATCCCAGAATATCCTGTTTAAATTCAGTAGTTTGTTCTGAGGAGAGAGTAACAAAAAACAAAAGGAGCCAAAAAAAAATAGCCTCATTGGAATGTGAGTGAGAGGACCAGTACTTGAATGGTGGAGACTTTGCTTCTCATCAAAAATGGGGAAAATTCTGTGTTTGATTGTGGTGATTTAATTTTAAAATGCAGGTCAAAGACAAGAAAAAAAATAAGTGGAGGGGGAAATAAAAAAAATATTGCATATTCTAACCAGAAAAATAAAGAACAAAGAGAAATATGTGGCTGGAAAGAGCATTTATATCATGAGAAAAACACAGAGAAGAAAGGAACTGAGATCAGCAGATAATAGTTCATTTGAAACTAGTCTTTTTTGGTTTTAGAGTGACTATTTTGTGGACTATAGGTTTTATCAAAGATGTCTTTATTTTTTTCCTCCCCCTCTGGTTTGGATTGCTGTAGTTGTAGTTTGAGAAAAGAGAAACGGAGAATCTATTAAAATATTCAACCCTGTAAAATCATAACTAATTATAAGAGTGTTTTACCTCCACAAAAAGATCATAGCAACAATATTTATTCTGTGAAGTTTCAAATTTAGCATCACAGTTTTTTTAAGCATTGGAGAAAATAAGAGAAGTGTAAGACCACATTTTTTAAAATGTGTTCATGCCTCAGTATATATGCTATGTAATGCCAGGATATAGTTCACTATTATATGTGCTGGTGATAGTATGTTAAATTGTTCAATACCACAGGATACAATTTTTTTTCATTTTTGTAATAACTAGTAAATAATATATGAGCAAAATTCCTTTTTAAATGAGTTTTACAAACTTTAGCTTTTTTGCCATCTTACAATTTACAACGTCTTGCATAATTTTTCATAATTATTTTGTCCTGCATTGATGGTGTTTGGTCCTAATATCATTGTTTGTGTATTCCAAAGGCAAACAGTGCTTAGTGTAGTCTTTAGTTTAATTTTTTACTCTCTATGCACTAACAACTTTTATTCATCTGAGTGTTAGCGTCCTTCCAGGTTTTAGTGATTCTATTTTCCAATATTTTAGTTGTCTTTAGAGACATTTATATATCTTTTCAAAAATTTCAGTTAGACGTAATTAAAAGGATAGCTTTTCAAATTCTTATTTTTATATTTACACTTCAGTTTTCCAACTTTGTTCCATAGTTAGCTGAGCCACAGTATAAATAAGCAGGCTGGGAGCAGACACCATGAACTGTTAGTAAGCTTACAGCCTGACTAGCGAGAACTGTGGGTGTTTTGGCCAGTTGCTCATTGTGGGAAGGTTGTGTTTTCTAAAGGGAATGGAGATTAGTTAACTCTGGCAAGTCCATGAGTTGGAAGTCATTTGAAGAGTACACCTGTTATTTTATTCAGGCTTTCTTTGAGGCAGTATTTTTATATGTTAAAATTTATTATTTATCTTCTATTTATTCTCATCTCTGAGTTATTTTTAACTGGACTAGTCTTTATACAAAGCTTTTTGTATTTTTATGCTGAGCTTGTATATCTTTCTCACCAAGAACAAATCGGTTAATTTTATTTGGAAATGCTTTGGGCTAAGCAGCCAGACCACACTATATTGAATTGTGGCACCGACATTGTGATAGCTGAGTAATTTTTGGCAAGATACATCCAAATAATTTGCAAATTGGGTATACAACTGCTGCCTGCTACCTCTGACAGCAAGTGTTAGCTATTTTTCCTTTGCATTCCTGTATTTTCTGAACTTGTCAGTGTATTAATAGAAAGAAAATATAATGTTAAAAACTTGGTGGAGTTAAGGGAAAGGAGAGGAAGGCATCTCACAATGTTACTTCTAAAGAATTAAACAAAAATGTTTTCTGTTTTATATTCAACTTGGCTAGCCTTCACTATTAAAAAGAAAAACACTTTTATCCTAGTTATGCTTTAATTTTATTTCTATATAAGTCGATTCCATCTTATTTTGGTTGCACTGAAAAATATTTTCCTTCTTAAGGAATGTCAATTTATCTGACTTTGCTCATTGAAAAAATATTCATTCCAGTGTTTTCATCCATGGGACATCAATATTAATCACACTTATTTTTTTCTTTTTATGACAAAGTGCTTTATTCAGCTACATTTTTCACATTTTTTGTGATTTTTATACAGTGTAGTCAACCGTAATTTTTTCCTTTCTTGTGCTTCTACTACTGCATTTATTCCTAAATTGATGTAATTTATATGCTCAGAAAATAATGAATAACAAATTATTGGCCCAGTAAACATCAGAGTATGGAGGTGGGAAATAATGCTAGATCTAAAAGCTTAGAATTAAAAAAAAAATTATCAGGATATAAAAAAGAATGGGAGAGAGAGAATTAAAATGATTTTAACCTAAGAGTTGTGTTTAATTTGTTTACATGGGTTTTGCTTAGTATGTTTTAGGGTATGTATAGAATTTTTCTTTTTACCCATTTCTTAATTGCACTAGTAAAAGCTACTGTTGCAAAGCATATAAAAGTAATAACTGCTGATTTTGCCTTTTACAAAATAGAAATACTCTTCAACATGATTGTTTACAAAGCTAATCAGTATTTAGTATATTATCAGATATAATATACTACAGAGAGATCAAGATGTATTTGTTGAATGAAATGTTGATACATTAACAACCCTAAAAGTGTAAGCATTTATTTATATTTTGATGAGGTGTGATGACCTCTCAAAAATAAAAGGAAATGTTTCCACAATTTAATGTACTTTTTCTCTAGATATGTACTTAGAGAAATTAAATTTTAAGTGCTTTGAAACAGAGCTGCTTTTGTCCTTAGGTGATTAACATTGAAGGGTAAGAATGTTATCTGCCAACACATGCAAGTTATGCCCATTAACCTCATTTTATCCCTGAAGAGGAAATTTTACAACTAAAAGAAATAATAAGTCATAGAAGACAAAGTAATAAACAACCTAGATTAAAGCCTTTGCTCCATTCCCAAACTCATCATTAGGAAAGGTTTGGAAATTTTAACGCATTGCCCTATGTGATCTTTCCCAGTTACAAACTCGGAATTTTGATGAATGAATAAAATAATGCTGTCATTTGCTCATGTAGCATTGTGGCTCAGTTAAAAGGATCATGTTCCTATAACAGAGTTACGTTGATTATCTACCGAGATGGAATCACACTCATCCCTACTTAAAAATGGGTCCTTTACTGAATATATTATGTGAGGCTTGTGCTATAAGTCATGTAAAGCTCTCCAAATAATATTGGTTTTGTCCTGTTTAAAAGAAGCCAATATAAATAAAAAGCCCCAAACTCTGAAAGCAATCTAGCTTAGTTCTGTTTTTAAAGCGTAAAAATGGAGCTTCATCTCCTCAGCACTCTGGCAGGTACCCGTAGAAGTAAATGCAGATTACCAAGCGTTGATTCTCCTCACTCAAAACACAACCCTTTTCTTCTGAGTTCACTTTTTTAAAAACTATTTTATTTTTTATTTCAAAGAGATTAAAAGAAAATAATAAAAATGATACAAGATGTCAAAACGAGCTGATAGGAAATTAACAGTAGTCACTATTGCATATAGTTATCTTCAAAATAATTGCTCAGATTACAAGATACAGCAGGCATGCAAAACATCACACAGTATAAGCAAACTGTGAATGAATAAAATAATGCTGTCATTTGCCCATGTAGCATTGCGGTTCAGTTAAAAGGGAACATGTTCACAGTTTCTTCCAAGTTCACTCTTGTTAGAATTCCAGACCTTCTGCATAAGGTTCCATCTTCCCCAGTTTGCTTTTGTTTGCATCTAGATTCCATTGCTGAGTTCAGAAGGACTCAAAACAACCTTTTGTCAGACTTCACCAAATGTCATGTAATACAGGGACATAGTAGGAAAGAGCAGATTGCCTTTCACAGTTAAGTAAAAATCTAAGGGCTTGGTTTGTAGCTCATATTTATAGTATTTGTCTACATGCATCAGGTCTTGTGCTGTATCCTCAAGCATGGGGGTGGCAGTGGAGGGGTATGTGAGTGTGAGTGTGTGTTAGAAGTTTACCTTCATATAACCAATGAATACTTTTCATCTGTTGTATTTCATTTGCTCCTCACAACTACCTTAGAATAGTATGCAGGTGTTATTAATCTCATTTAATAATAAGTCACAATCAAGCTACACTCAAATATTATGATGCCAAACTCAGTGATTCTTCCATTTTAGGTTACATGCTATAAATGGTCCTTCGAACAAATTCCCTTCAGTGTTCATCAAATGACTTTTTTAAGCCCCGGAGTACATCTAGCTAAAGAAACTAATTTAGGCTTTCTAATTTATTTAATCATTACCACATGATACTGACTTAATGAGGTTGCAATTTCATGTCAAATGATCTATTAAAGAATTGATCATACATCACCAAAGTGGCTTTTTTTACATAAACTAACTTGATCATTGCTTACATAAAATTGAAAGTGTCTGCCATATCACATGTTGATATTTACCTGCATTAACTATATTTGCAAATAGTGATCTAATTCATTATTTTTATAACAGCTAAACATTATCTTCCTTGTGATCACATTGTGCAAAATGGTGAAGCATTCAAACACTTTGAAACCAGATTCTAGCAGGTTGGAAAACATTAAGTAAGTATTTTGTATTTTAATTATAATATTTGACAAGCTAAGTAAAAGATATTCTCCACAGGGAACACAAGTATTTTTGCCTTCTGTGAACTGTAGAAATTATTCAGAATGAAGTTTTACAAATCAAGGTTGAGTGTCACTGTTAACCATGTCACAGACATTGGTCAAAAATTAGGTAATTCTGTCTTGATCTAGAGTGAAGAAATTGTTTCAGTGGCTTTGTGGAAATTTCATATCACTGTAGCAATTTCATTTGAATTTAAAATGCAATTCAAAATGATGTTCCTGTTTGCATGGCTGATACGATTATATTAAGTTTGTTTTGTTAAATGACTTTTTGATTTAAGGATTCTGAGCAGATTCTCCTCCTAATCCTGTTTTCCTAAGAGAATTTACTCTATTACTATTATTAACTTGAAGATTATCTGTTGTTTTCATGCTAATTAAGCAAATGTTTACTTTATCTCAGTGTTGAGTAAAAATTGCAGTATTCTATCAATGGAAAAATGCTATCTAATTAACAAAAAATGATAGATGTTGATTCATTAAAGCATCTTATGGAAGCATTTTCAGAGTTATTTTTACAATATGAATTTTAATTGAGAAATAGATGAGGTATTCAAGTTGGTTGTAATAGGATTATAACTATTGAAGATACTATTTTTAATGTAAAAATGGCAGATCTATAGTAAGGATACTTTTTTTAAAAAATTAGATATTTGGGATAGGTTAGTGCCAGCTTCATTGCATGTTGCATGGTAAGAGAGAGAGCTAATCTTTAGCATCTCTCTCTTTTCTTCCTTTTCCTCTTTCTGTCTTCTCATCTACACCAGTAATTACCGTGTTTGTGATGGCTACTATAATACGGACTTACCTGGGTAAGGTAGAACCCTACATTAACAAATGTATGGCATGATTTATATTCTTTACAAATCCGTCAATATCATGAATTGCCCTTAATTTTTATAGTTATTTTGGATTATCTAATTTGCTGTAGTATTTTAAATTATAATGTGCCTTTATTTTTTAATTGCTTGCCTCTGCATTTTGACTTTCTTAATTTTGACTAATTTATAAAATATTATAAATGCTTTCTTATTACTTTCTATTTTAATTCTGTCTAATAATTTTGTTTCTCTTTTCTGCTTATAATGCTTTCTAGCTATGAAGATAATAAGCCATTTATCAAGTAAGATCATTAGTTAGACATGGAATGCACTGACTTTAAATCCTTCTCATTCCCTCCTATTTTCTCTTTTCTCCTTAAGCTATTCATGATGAATTCTCTTCAAAGTTATTTTATTTTGAAGTTGTGCTCATGTTTTTATCTCATTTCAGCTAGGCTTCTTCATGCTTTAGTTGTAAAACCTAAGGTTCACCTAAGACTAGTTTATTAGAATCTGAAGTTTAGGTGTTCAGTGATTATCTGCCATTTAACCTTTCTGTCTGTGTTACATTATTCAATATCATGAGTACACCACAGGGATCAAATCATAGAAGTAAGCTAATTAAGGGCTTCTTGATTTCTTTAACCAAAATGTACATAAAAAACATAAAAATGGGGGACATTTTACACCTTGTATTTTAATATAGTTCTGATACCTGTTTGTTCTGGAGTAAGAAAAGGTCAGACCTGCTGTTGCTGTTTTCACTGGAGACTGCAGTACTAAATACTATTGTTCTTTCTTAACCAATGAAAGGTTAAAGACAAAAGGCTGTTGAATTTGAATGTGAACATAGAGAAAGTCAACCGCTACTACTGATATGTTAATAAATAAGCTTGATAAGTGTTTTTCCCCTCCTGGAACCTGTTAAAAAATGCACTTTATTTTTTCAGGTCTTGGGTGCTGGGCGCCTTTGCTCTTCTGTGTCTTCTTGGCCTAACCTGGTCGTTTGGGTTGCTTTTTGTTAATGAGGAGACTATTGTGATGGCATATCTCTTCACCATCTTTAATGCTTTCCAGGGAGTGTTCATTTTCATCTTTCACTGTGCTCTCCAAAAGAAAGTAAGTGAATGGAAAACATCCAGGGGCTCAGCTCCTGCACTCTTTCATTTGAAAATAATGGAAATGATAGAAAATGTTTTTAAACTGCAGTTGAATTTTTGTTTCTGAATGTCTTTATTTGCGAATTCATGTTAATACTCATCTGGAAATAGATGTATAAAATTAGATACCACTAGTCATCATTTGATTCTCAGTTTGAGAATAAGTTAAACCAGATACTTAGGTTAAGATTTTGGCTTTGCTAGTAGCTTCTGTAAAGTGCATCATTTACATGGTTAAAATACCAAAACAGTTAAGTCCATTCTTTGTTAATAGGCATGCAGTGGTCCAAAATGAAATTGAGTTTAAGGAATAAATCATGTTAATTTTAAAAGCATGAGACATACCAAAGATTGTTAGTAATATTGCCTTTTGAATAATGTTGAAAGGTCTAAAAACCACTAATTTAACCTCACATCTTACTTTATCTTGATTTGATGGTAAGTCAAAGTCAGCAAAGAAAAAGATTCATAAACTAAAGTTGAAGAGAAAAAATCTTTAGTGAGATGTAACCCTACAGGAATTGCTTATCTGCCCTTTAACTTTAAAATGTCTGTGCCTTTCCAAAGGTAGCTCCCTTTCCCTGTCTGCGTAGCTAATGCAGTCTTTTTATTCTATCTCTACTAGTTGGTCACTAAATTGAACAGAGAAGTAGAATTTTGAAAGTGAAAACTAGTATTGTTCAGTCCTGACAAGATGATAGTGTTGTTACTTCCTTCGGTTTTAAATAAGCTATAATTTTGAGATAATGACAGTGGGATGTGCCACACTGACAGATGATGTACATTCACAGCAATATAGGCGTGAGGCCAAAGCAACACCAGAGAATAGTATTTGAATAAAACACCATTTTGATTGCCATTCTCTTGGGCTGTACAGCATTTCAGGCCAGTTAATACCCATTAAACATGTAGAAGCATTTTGTGAGGTATCATGTGATACATAATCACGGTGAACTTTCACTTTCTCAGCATTGTACAGGGGTAACCTTAATAATGACTTTGATCTTATATAGTTCTTACGTAAATGAGCATCCTGTGTACAAGTGCAGGACTGAATATTCATAATTTATGAGTGATTGTGCCAAAAATCTTTGACATGAAGCATAAACTTAGCAGAAAAAGGGTGAAGTAGTCACTATTTCTTCACACATTTCCATGCATTAAATGAACAAGAAGTTTTACTATGCTTTCAATTGTAACAACTACCTTTTAAATGCGTGTTGCACTTCTTTCTAACATGTTATCCTTAGTCCTGGATACATCTTCCTGGTGCCAGGATGGATTGTTAAGCATATGATATAAAATGGTTAAATTAAAATCCTGGTTCTTCCTGCTTGAATGAACATATTTAGGCCATGAAGAAGCCCAACGACAATGTTACTTGTTCTAATAGGTATAATTAAGTGAAGTTACAACAACGGTGCAAATGCAAGTGCGCTTAGATTTGAAAGATCATCTAGTGACTTTAATTTTCTAATTGTGCAAGGAATAAGTGTCACAGCCGTGGTCTCTGCAGGCACATAACTTGGAATTATCATTTGGAAAGGATTTTTACAATGTACTAGAAAAAATTTTTTCTTATGCAATTTCTGCGCCTGGTGTGTCTTGTAACTTCAAAGGCTGGTTCACATGTTTAGTAAAACATGTGTCCTTGCCAGAATACACAGAGTCCAACAGCCACACCCCTCAACCCTGTCCTGTGCACACTGCTCAAGATGAGGACTATCACTTAGCAGTTGTTTGGACTTAGTTTCGTAAAGATTGGTTTAAACTTCCTTTTGGGCCTAACAGCTTTTCTATGTATTCATTAAGCTTTAGTAGAAAAGGGAAATTACATGAGTAACTGATCAATATGAATGGAAATTGCATAAACAGTTCTGTTGTGTGCTAATGTAGTGAGTTCAGGCATCTTAGACTCTGTATACACTAAACATTAAAGCTGCACATACCAGGAAATGAAAACATTCCATCCTAATTATTGGCAAATGTATCAATGTACCTTTTTCCTCCCTTTGTTTTTGAGCCAAAATAGTCCTGTCATTACAAACAGGTTTACCCACGAGACTTAGCAATCCAGTCAGAGAGGTATTTCATTACCCTGCCGAGGAGACATGCATCACACACAATATAAAGCACTGACTGAGTTATAGATTGGTTGGATGTAGTGAAGTACTGAGCATAGTGGTGCATGAATTACAAACTGGAAGCCAGAAGAGACAACTTACCAACACACTGTTTCAATACAAAATAAAGGTAAAAAGAAAGAAAAATTAACAAGAATTTTTAAATCAAGCAAGGTAAGATAATACTAAGTTTTGATTTCTTAGCCCAAAATACAAAAGTGTAGGTATGAAGTATATAAATACAGAATAAAACTTTAAATATATTGCTGTTGTATGAACAACACTTGCATAATAACAGGGTACAAAGCATTTCCATATGTTAAGGAAATTATAAAGATCCCACAAGCTCTTCTAGCAGACTGAAATACATGTGATACTGCTTTAGCGATTTCCGTGAACTTGGTTTTTGCAAGTTCAGTGTATCTTCTCCACACATATGTCTGAGTGGAACTTTTGATTCTGCTCAGTTGTCTTTCCTGTTCATTTTATTAGAGAGACAAAAGCAAGTATGCTTATATTAATCCCTGGGTTCTGTGGTTGTTTATTCATTGCAGGTACGGAAAGAATATGGCAAGTGCTTCAGACATTCGTATTGCTGTGGCAGTCTCCCAACAGAGAGCCCCCACAGTTCCGTGAAGGCATCAACCACCAGGACCAGTGCTCGGTATTCCTCTGGCACGCAGGTAACAAAGAGTCTGACAGCATCTTTAATTAACCTTATTTATAGAAAGCCTACTGAGACATGTTCTGTTTAGATGCACTAATTGTTTCCTCATTATAATGATCCAGGTAGTAAATACCTGGTTCTTTAGTATTTTGATTTTAATTTCTTTTTAAACATGCACCCAAGGTGTTTATTTAGGTGTAAACGTCCTGCTTTTTGAAGAGCTGTGTTCGTTAAGAAGTGTATCATACTCAGTTAAAATCCTAAGGTCATTCAGCATGGGACTCAGAGCACGCACAATGAACATTTGTTGACTAATTAGTCATCATCACCACTTTTTTTTAAGCCAATAAAATAACACATTGTTAAGAGTGGAAAATTAAATGTCCTTTATTAAAGAAGCAACAAGAGAGTGTAGATATTTTTAGTTTTAGAGCAGAAACAACACACATTCTTTAAAAGGATAGTTGATAATCCTACACAGATTGCTTAGGGTAAGTCTTTGTGTGTTCTTAATAAGATAAGTTTGGGAAAACTAACATAACATATGTGTCTTGCTGTTTTATGTTAATAGAGTCGTATAAGAAGGATGTGGAATGACACTGTGAGAAAACAATCTGAATCTTCTTTTATCTCAGGTGACATCAATAGCACTTCAACACTTAATCAAGGTCAGTTGCTAGGAAATTTTGAGTTTACAATATACAATATAAATTCTATACTTTTGCCAACTTAGAATAATTCTAGAGAAAATGGTAAACTTTCCTCTTTGGGGTTTATATCACAAGTTTGTAAACCTCTTGAGGGTCATCTTTTATCATCACATACAAAGTCAGTAATTTTATTCAGTAATGAAATACATAAAATAGAACTTTAAACTCCACATTAATGAGTGAAGTCTGGAAAAAAGTGATTATTTAGAGCACATTTTGCCACAGATTAAGATGCTTTCATTATACACATTTTTCCTTCCTAATCAAGGCATTTATGAAAATTTTCTTCTGAAAACATTAATACAATTAGAATAACTGCTATTCATGTGAAACTGCTGATTTTGCAGTGAAAAAACTGTTAAGTTTTTGTAACTTTTTTTCCAAAAAAAATAATAAATGCTAAAATATTTACAGTAGATCCTAACTTTAAAAGAATATAAAAGTGTATGAAGTAGTTTTTTCCATATTGTTTGATGCATCTTTACTGGCAGCATTTATCATACAAGTCTACATAACCTCTAGGAAATAAAATAATTTTGAAAGATACACACACAAGTGTGTACACAGGTATTCCTGGGTGAAAGATCGGTAGATTTCATTCTAATATTTAAAAAAAATTCTTACTGTTTAGGACCTTGGAAAGATAATTTATCCAGGTATTTTCAGTTTTGATACACTGAAGTGTAATTAACCAATGTAGAGCTTATCACATTGAAATGTTGACATTATTCTGGCAAGATTCTGGGTTAGAATCAAAACAAAAGAAGTCTAAATGACATCAGAATGAGCCTGTATTTTAAAATATTGTTAGTCAAATTACATTAGGTATGCAAAACATGATTGCTATGTGAAGGTTGACAGTTTATCAGTTAGAATGAATGAAATGTGTATGCTTCTTCCATTGCTTTGGTGTTTTGCCTGCTTCTACTAAGATCCTATCAAAAAATAAATGAATTGCTCAAAGATTAACTTTTGAAACCTGGCACATGAGATTACAGAACAGAAATTCTTATATAGAATTTGAGTGTGGTCTAATAATTCATTTTACCTATTTTTTCCCTCAGCATGTATGCTTTTGCATTTACTAAGGGAAGCTTTTCGCAGTGTGTCATAATTTTTACCCATCTGTGAAAGTTGTTTTTTCTCCTGCTTGTGTGAGTTGGTATTAACACAGATGTTTTCATGAGGGATAATCCCACACCTGTAAATTGGAAAGTATGAGATTCCCTCTTCTGGGTTTTGGTGGTTATGTTTTTAATATTAAGCAGTAACATCTTGAAACATAATGTTGATCTCTATGCATTTAATTGCCATTTTTGTTTAACAGTAATTTTGTATAAATTAGTAAATGTCATCCTCAACAGGTGTTTACTTGGGGGACTTAGAAAGCACCTGTGAATTACTGAAATTTAACTTCCCTCTCCCTTTTTTCCTTCAAGTTTAGTAGTTCAAATACAGTCAGAAAATTTCAGCAGGTTTCCCATTGTCAACTTGTCTGCTAACCTGATCCACTTAAAAAAAAAAAAGAAGAAGAAGAAGAAAATATACAACTATAATAAATACTAAAATAAGAGAACTAATATATTTTTGTTTTTGTTTTTTGTTTGTTTTTTGCTTTAGGAATGACTGGTAATTACCTACTAACAAACCCTCTTCTTCGACCTCACGGCACTAACAACCCCTATAACACATTGCTCGCTGAAACGGTTGTGTGCAATACCCCTTCAGCTCCTGTGTTTAACTCACCAGGTGTGCTTATACTTACAAATAAAACTACCTTTCTTTGCTGCTAAAGAGCTCTGATCTTCGCCCTGTTTGTAAAATACTCAAGTTGCTATATTTATTATTATATCTTTAATTCTCAGTTACAAAGAAAATTATGGTATTGTCCATGCCAGGCTTCTAAAACTGCACTATATTATAGTAAAAGCTCAGTAATGATAGTATTTACAATAATTATCCATGTTTTTAATACAGGTGGCATAAATCTTAATATATTATTACAGGACTGACATCACATGGTCCGAGAGCCCATCTTCAAGATTTATATCATTTAGAGGTATCCTATCTATGTAATATATTGTTGAGTTGACTCTAAATCTTGCTGGCAAAATTTGTTTCTAGAATAAAGTAGCTAATAAAGATCATTTGGATGTCTGGGTGTAGAAAACTACATCTGGCATTATCAGTATAAGCAAACTATAGTATAGTGCAGCTTTATTGTAGTTTTCCTTTTGTCTTAAGGAAACTTTGAGAATACAGTTAATATTAGTCAGTTTATACCTATGGTTCTTAATTGGGGGGAGGGGGAAATCTGTCACTAACCTGTCCTGTTCACTGTTTTCTAATAGCTTTATATGTATTTAATATTAAGAGAATTTTCAAGATTTTGGTAAAAATGATGATATAATTATGCTAGCATATAAGTTTTGTGAATATTTACCGCTAAATTGAACACAGAACTTTGTTTCTGCTTGTTTGTTTTGTTTTTCTTAGAATTCTTTTTTTAATGTAACTGCAGCTTCTGTTTTCATTCTCTTGTTTTCTTACTTTCCTTACGCTTTCCTCTAGCAACCTACAGAGAGACAAGTATGGGAGTAAAACTTAACTTTGCCTATCAAATGTAAATTTTTTCAGCATGATTTTTAACGGGCACAATTCAAACATAACTAGCAGTCATAAAGTAGACTCAGCGGGCAAGTGGTTCACAATTTGCAACTAAAATGTTAACCAAATTCATACAATACACCTATGTACACCTATCTGTACTAACTGAGTTATAGAGTCTGTAGCAAATGCTGTCCATACTTAAGTATATGCAATGCTGAAATAATTTGCTCTATAAAGCCTGAAGTACTGTCAGCCAAAATGCTTAATAATTGACTTACCATTTCTGCATCCCCACAGTAATCTTGCTACAGGCTATGGAAAATCTTCAAGTGAATTACCTGAACTTGGGCAGAAAAAGATGCCTCTTCAAAACCAAAGAAGCCTTAAATCTGCAGTATATCATAGAAAACACCTTTGGGATTAGATCCAGTATTTATTTTTATATTTAGTAAGGACTGATAAAAAGAAAATGTTTGAAAAGATTGCGCCTCCCCAGAGGGAACAAATGCCAGCTTGTTACATACATGTCCGTCACCCACAGTTGGAAGTGCCAAATGTTTTCTAGTGGTAGATTTTGTAAATAAAATATCGACACATGCATACTAATTTATGAGCTAGAAAAGTATGTCAAGCTAAAGAAAACCTTACAAATAACCACTATAACTTCATTTTCCCAGGGATCATGATGCAAATTGAATTGGACATTTTTCAAATGTCGAACCTGGGTCAAAAGTTTTAAAATACTATGAGTAACAATTACTTCCCAATCATCACATACCCAAGAGTTACCAGACTGGATATTGGGTCATGAAATTGTGCCCTACAGAGATTGGGTTTTTCTATTTTTCTGAAAGAAATTGAGTTTTCTAGGATATCTGCAGCTTTAAGTGTGGAGTGAGCTCTAAACAGGAAAATTTCCTACTCTTTTCCAAGAATTAAAGTTTTCCCTAAACTCCTCCAAGCCTTGCATACAATGCAGCAGCCTCACAGTGGTCAGTTTCATTTCAATAACATCATTCATTTTTTTTTAACAGACCTATCTGTAGACAAGTGATTTTTTTTTTCCTTCTAGGATTTTGAGAATGAATAAGCTTTCCATCGTGCAGACCATTTAATTTTCTCTTGACTTTTTTTTTTCATTTGCTTGAGAAGCACTGTGATGTCCTAGTTTACATGTTTATGTGTCTGTAGAAAATACAACTCTGATTCAAAATAGAGCATGTCACCACGTTTTTTTTTCCTCCTAAACCTCTTTTCATATCTCAAGCAGATTTATCCAATCCTTCATTCCTTTAGAAATAAAAATATAGTAGCCAAGGCTGACAACCTTCTCCCATTCCATAGTGAATATCTATTCTTGGTTTAATTTCTGTGACCCATACTTGAGAAATCTCCGAACATTTCTGCGTTTGACTTCCATGCCCATGGTATCCTTGAGCCAGTCTTGTACAGTAGACTCTGCTGGTTCATTCGCTGCTGTCACTGTGACTGATGCAGACTGCAGGGCTGCAGGCCAACGTTGACCATTAGAAGCCTGGCGCCATTGCTACTAGAGAAGTGATTAGTACCAAAAGAAATCAAAATCACAAGCAATCTTAAATGAAAAGTAAAGGCTGCTTTTGCGGGTAATCTAATTTGTTGAACCCTTGCTCTGACTAAGTTGCTGAGAAGCTTAGAAATTCTTCATCATGTTACAATAAATCATTTTACTTTCTTTTATATATCAGCTACTCTTAGGCCAGATAGCCTGAGCAGACAGACATGATGTGAGTTGTTCAAAGTGAGTCATTCCACCTGCTGTCTATCGTGTTGTTGGATGGTGCTTGCGGGCCCTCTGTCCAGTCAGTATGAGAGTTGGCTGTCTCTGTTCAACATGAGTTCTTTTGTATCTGTCCATTTTTTCATTCTTTTTTTTTATTTCATCTCCAGAAAAAGGAAATGTTAGAATGTTGTTTTTAAAAGTTGCTTGCTAATATGTGGGTTTATGTTGTACATTTGCCTTTCGGTTTTGTATGTGATTTATTCCTTTTTAATTTAGTGTTGTTTAGGACAAATTCTGTTAATTTTATTTTTATAAGCCATAGTCTTGTACTTTAAAATGTAAATGTCACTAATGAATTGCTTTGCATTAACTATGCAAGGGCATGGAGTGAAGTCTTATTTGTAAAGCATGTCAGAGATTCGACCAAAATTCAATTAATAACTACCGTCTCCCTGAAATTGAAGCAGTAATATTCTGTATGCCATTTTTCCTCCCTGGAAAACAGTATTATTATTTTTTTTAACACTTTTCCTGTTATCTAAGGGGATGCTACTCTTTACAGTTGGGAATGCAGGAAAGCCTGGCACTTTTCAAGTGTTAGCTTTCAAATACAACTTTGTCCTGAACGACATTAAAGAGTTTTGTGCAAAAGAGATAAAGTTGCTTTACAGAGGAGCAGAGGCAGTAACGGTGACTCCCCCCTTTCGGTTTCAGGACATTCACTGAACAATGCCAGGGATACAAGTGCCATGGATACTCTACCGCTAAATGGTAATTTTAACAACAGCTACTCACTGCGCAAGGGGGACTATAGTGACAGTGTCCAGGTGGTGGACTGTGGACTAGGTCTGAATGATACTGCTTTTGAGAAAATGATCATTTCAGAATTAGTGCACAACAACCTCCGGGGCGGCGGCAAGACCCATAACCTGGAGCTCACGCTACCAGTCAAGCCCGTGATTGGAGGCAGCGGCGGCAGCGAAGAGGATGCTCTGGTGGCAGACGCTTCGTCTTTAATGCACGGCGACAATCCAGGGCTGGAGCTCCATCACAAAGAACTCGAGGCCCCCCTCATCCCTCAGCGGACTCACTCCCTTCTCTACCAGCCCCAGAAGAAAGTGAAGCCCGAGGGGACCGACAGCTATGTCTCCCAGCTGACGGCTGAGGCCGAGGACCACCTGCAGTCCCCCAACAGAGACTCTCTTTACACGAGCATGCCCAACCTCAGAGACTCTCCCTACCCGGAGAGCAGCCCCGACGGGGAGGAGGACCTCTCTCCCTCCCGGAGGAGCGAGAACGAGGACATTTACTACAAAAGCATGCCAAATCTCGGGTCTGGCCATCATCAGCTTCAGATGTGCTACCAGATCAGCCGGGGCAACAGCGACGGTTACATAATCCCCATCAACAAAGAAGGCTGCATCCCGGAAGGGGATGTGAGAGAAGGACAGATGCAGCTGGTCACCAGCCTCTAACAGCACCACTGAGGAATCCCGCGGGCCACTTGCAAGTATTAGTAGACAGACTCGCCCGTGCAGCTCCCGCGCATTCTGCTTGAAGAGCCGACTCTGTTGACCTGTGGTTCTCTGGTGTAAAGACATGACTGAACCTTGCAGTTCTGTGAATTTTTATAAAACATACAGAAACTTTGTATATACACAGAGTATACTAAATGAATTATTTGTTACAAAGAAAAGAGATGCCAACCAGGTATTTTAAGATTCTGCTGCTGTTCAGAGAAATTGTGAAGCAAGCAAAACAAAACTTTCCAGCCATTGTCCTGCAGCAGTGTGTGAACTAAATTTGTAAATACGGCTGCACCATTTTTGTAGGCCTGCATTGTATTATATACAAGACGTAGGCTTTAAAATCCTGTGGGACAAATTTACCGTACCTTACTGTTCCTGACAAGACTTGGAAAGCAGGAGAGATATTCTGCGTCAGTTTGCAGTTCACTGCAAATCTTTTACATTAAGGCAAAGATTGAAAACATGTTTAACCACTAGCAATCAAACCACAGGCCTTATTTCATATGTTTCCTCAACTGTACAGTGAACTATTCTCATGAAAAATGGCTAAAGAAATTATATTTTGTTCTATTGCTAGGGTAAAATAAATATGTTTGTGTCCAACGGAAATATAATTGTCATTAAAATAATTTTAAAAGTTTGAAGAAAATATTGTGAAAAGCTCTTGGTTGCACATATGTTATGAAATGTTTTTTCTTACACTTTGTCATAGTAAGTTCTACCCATGTTCACTTATTTTCCACTGTATACAGTGTTCTGCTTTGACCAGTTAGTCTTTATTCTTACATTTAAATTTCTTATTGCCAAAAGAACGTGTTTTAATGAGGAGAAAACCCTCTGCAGCCAGGTATGCCATGCCTTGCACAAGTGTGGTGAAATCTAGGACAGAGTGTGTGTCAGTCCCTCTGTTTATTCTTGAACAGGGGGCAAGGAGGGCACTCGGCACTTCTCACAAACTTTCTAGTGAACAAAAGGTGCCTATTCTTTTTTAAAAAATAAAATAAAACATAAATATTACTCTTCATATTCCTTCTGCCTATATTTAGTAATTAATTTATTTTATGATAAAGTTCTAATGAAATGTAAATTGTTTCAGCAAGATTCTGCTTTTCTTTTCATCCCTTTGTGTAAACCTGTTAATAATGAGCCCATCACTAATATCCAGTGTAAAGTTTAACACGGTTTGACAGTAAATAAATGTGAATTTTTTCAAGTAGCTAATGTGCACTTTTATGTGTGCTACTGAATTACCTTTGATACATTGATCCCTTTCTTCACCTCTATCCTTTTGGTTTAGGTTGCTTCAGACTATAACCTATGGATATGTAAAAGAGTAGGAATAAATACCTGTCTATTCTTTATGATGAAAGGAACATTTGTATTATAATAAACATCAAATATGCACAAAATCTAGCAGAAAAGCTTTGATAGGGAAATATTCTGAAAATATTTTTGTTTATTACATCATACACAAACTAAAAATAAAATAGAGGCCCTACCATCAAATCTGGGCATCATAAACATGTTTTTTTTTATTGATTTTTCAGCAATACATTCAGAAATTCTTAAAACATACCTCTGCAGTTTGAGGATAAATATCTTTATAGACTGCTGTGAATGGCAATTTTTGTTATCATGGGAAGGTTTTACTCTAAGTTCAAAAATCATATAATTGAATCTCAACAAATAGATTTTTTTCCTGTTTATATCATAAACATTCATACCGAATTTTTCTAAAGCTTAGTGGTTCTCGATTGCTTCCACCAAGTTAGAAATCGCCTCATGGACATACTTGGTCTTAACTATTGAATTTTAAAGAGCAAGAATTTTTTTTTTTTTAGGTTTGTATTCCTCTATCTAAAGCTGGATAACAGTGAAATAGTCACTAAGTAATGAAGTATTATAAACATTTATAGTAAGGTAAAAGAAAAGCTATGTACCTATGAGGAGTGATCAAAAAATATATTGTATGTTTACATTTTTTAAAGTATTACAGGAAGAGACACATTGCCATTAATTCTCCATCAA
The DNA here is from genome assembly GCA_004027455.1 of Hydrochoerus hydrochaeris. NCBI lineage: Eukaryota > Metazoa > Chordata > Mammalia > Rodentia > Hydrochaeridae > Hydrochoerus > Hydrochoerus hydrochaeris. The sequence goes on along the minus strand of PVLA01007303.1, from coordinate 14,568 downwards.
GGTACCCTCACCTGGGGTACTGACCCATCATTCTTGTCACTGAGACAGTTCCCTGAGTGCCTTTACAAGGTATAATCAAAAACACAGTTCACGCTGCTGCCGAGTGCCGCCCAAAGGAGAGGCGGGCTCATAACCACATGGTGCGTCCTTCTGCATCTCCTTCACTCAGGCACAGTCCAGCCCTCGGCTTTTTCCCAAGATCTAAATGACCACGAAAGATGAATGCTTTGAATCCACCCAGGACACTGAGGCCAGCACAACTAAAGACACTCCTGAAAGAAAATTTCCAGAACTACTTCTGCAATTGCTAAGAAAAATGCAGGCAGTCTCTTTGAAGTGAGGACTTTGAAGAGAATTAATGGCAATGTGTCTATTACTATAATAAATTTTTTTTTAAAATTTAAACAGTTTTCAGTCATACCCTGTGCATACAGATAATCTAACAAATTAAAAGAAATTCTCTCAGCTCTGTAAGAAATGAACAGATTCAACAATCCTCTGAGGAGGATCTGTAATTTTTTTTCTTTTTTTTGCTAAAATTCTTCAGGAATTTATAAAATTTTATTTGATGGGATGGGGCATTATATAATCAAACATTTTCATTTTCTGTCTTATGACACTTTCAGCATCTGAACCTACACAGTATTATGTGATAAATGCTTCACATACCAGCTAGCTCTTTCAGAAAGGAACTTAAAAACAAAAAGGCAGCATTGCTTATTCAGTCAGTCCTGTTTCTTTCTTTGGGGTAGTTCTGAAAACTCAGCTATGATATAAACAAGTACATGGGACCTAATGGGTAATTTTCTGTGTAGCTAAAGTAAGTTGTTTTTTTGTTTTTGTTTTTGTTTTTTTTAATAAGCTTTATCCTATAGAATACATTTTGGAAGTTTTTATGCATCTTTGTCACCAAAAAGAATTTGAATCCAATTTCTTTATTAAAAATGTTAACGTTGCCTTAAATCCCAAGTAGGATTCTCTTCCTAGTATAAGATAGTGTTTATGTTTAAAATTATTAAACTACTGACTTCCTTTTAGGGCTTATGTGCTCATTAACTCAGGGAGGTTGTCTTTCGGGGAAAAATTCCCAGACTTCTTCTAGATACTAGTTTCCACATCCTTGATAGTTACTCTGCTATAATCAGAACTATGACTATAAAAGTCACATTACTGTTCCTCTTCCCTGGGATAGTGACTATTATTCTGTTAACAATTAGGGTGTCCTGGGTCCATTTATTTAGGTGTGACTTAATACAGTACAGGTTACTCTAAGTTGATCTTTTGCTTTAATTTTTAAAATGCTTGTTCCATTTGCAAAAAATATAGTTTATACATGTATATATGTTTATCTCACAGGCTTTTACAGTCCTTTAATGTGAAAGGGAATATAAATCACTTAAATATGTTGTAAATTCCAACTTACATTCGAGAGTTCTTACATGTAGTATTTAACCAGTAAAAGAACAATTTGACTGAGCCCAAATCTCTTGCCGCATTTCAAAGAAAAACTTAACATGCACTGGTTTTATGAATATATTTACAATGCTCTGCATACTCACTGAAATCAGAAAGGACACCATGTACTTTTCCATCAATTCAGACTTTGAAATTCTGCCTTAAAAATGACCTTGAATATGTTCCTGTGGAGGAGAGATCTTTGTAAAAATTTAACTCCGTAAAATTTTTATTAGGTGCAGTTTTCTTTTAAAAAAAACAAAATGAAAGAATGTACATGAGCTGAATTTCTGAAAAAAAAAAAAAAACACTCATCATATTGATCCTGACATACTCTTTAAAGACTGTTCCTTGGCGTGTCTTACAAATAGAACAGTATCAAGAGTTCCCACCGTCCTTTGCACCAGCTCTTTATCTTTCCAGGAAATTATTGCTTTAAATCACAAACATGAGTATGAGAAGTTAGTGGCATGTTGCAGAGAGATGAGAATTACTTCACAGCACAAGAAGATTAGTACACTTTTGGTGAAGCACTGTGTCACATGCTTGCTTCTAGTGAATACCATAGTGATTTCAGCAGTCAGTATATACCAGCAGCCTGGCAGCATTAGTGCTAGTGTGTTTGGAGATAATTCATAGCAATCTTAATTATCATTTGAATGACTGGAAATGAGATTTTTCTGTTTGATTCCTTCTCCAAATGATCATAGGAGCATATTGCATTAGGTATATGTACCAAGTACAAAAATTAAAATGCTTAAGATACCACGTATTTAGCTCACAAGCTTTTACTTATTTCTTGAGCCTTACTGCAAAACATATGACACCAGCAGAAACTGGGCAGTTATTCAGGTTCATCTTAAAGGCACTGCAGCCACTGAGCTTTCAAGGCCAGGCCAGCATGTCTCTGTCAAAGGGCGTTAATGGTGAGCTATAAGTGCACCATGTAATAAAGCTAACTAAATGTTCTGTAAGTGTTTTTTCAAATATTGAAAACCCCACTCCTCAAGTGTTACTAAGGCTTCTTTGGAGTCTCCATCTATCTCTCAATGCCGTTACTATTGAGTGCAGTTTTTCAGGTATCTTCAGAGTCTGGTTTGGGTTTTTAAACCAATGCTTTCTTTCACTGGTGGAAGTTTTCTGATTTAATGCATTGTGAAGTGCTGTCAGGTGTCAATGCTGGGATTTGACACTGTAGATCACCATAAATGGTAAATGGCGTGGTGGGAGTTACCACATGTTTTTCTATTACATGCTTATTGGAGCTGTAAGACCAGGATCTCTTTGAAACATTTAAAAGCCATGGTTAATCTGAGGCAGTGTTGTGTGAGTATGAGACTAGTGTTGAAAAATCAGTTTATGAATAGTTTTTCACAGGCATTTTTAAATCATATGTCAGAACTAACCTCCTTAAAAAGCATGTTGGCAGTCACAACAACTTGGCTTTCCTGTTTGATTTTTCAAAGCAAAGATGACTAACAATTTGATATTCCCTCAAAAAGGCTGACAGCTACCATATAGCACCGAACGCCCAGGAACAATAAGTTTAATCAGAGATATTGATCAAATGAAAATGAAAGATCCATTTACTTGTTCTGCTAAAATATTAATCCTAGAAAGTAGATAGCTGTTAAACCAAGACAGCGTTAACATACAGTGATGTTTCAACAATGTAATAACTACCAAAAAAAAATTGCCTAATTTAGGACAGACCAAATGACTTTGTCCCATTCACTATTTATATATTGTAACAGGAGAAAATTGCTAACATGTACTCTTTAATAGATGCTTCATTATATACCAGGCTCTGTACTAAATGTTACGTACTTTGTTGCGCTTACTCCCCTCAGTGGTCCTCGGAGGAGGGTACTTCCCATCCACTTCTGCAAAAGAGAGTTTGCTCAGTCTTGCAGCTGCTAACAGGCCGAGGTTGCACTAGCACACTGTGGAGGTTGAGCATTTAACCAACAAGTGTTTTGCTTGGAGTTCCAGAAATATTTCTAATATGTTATAGGTTCTTTCTTTGCTGCCAGTCATAGAAGGCTTCTTGGTTTTGAGCCTCTAGAAGACATAAAGGAAAATGAAGAACTCAGTTGAAGCCAAAGTGTTTCAGAAGAAGGCATCTCTGACAGAAGATCATTTTAACTTCTAACAGATAAAATATTGGCAGAAGCGGACCTATCAGCTGGGCAGTAGCCAAGTGTAAAGTTGTTTATTGGTTACTGATGTCTCCGTTAAATAGGATTTAAACAAAAGCCTATCAGGAGGGAAGTTTTGTGACAGGGAAAGAAACAGATTTTGATTCATAACTTTCTAGTCCTTACCTGACGAGTGAGATAATGCCAACTTACCTGGATGGCAGTGGGACCCAAAAGCTATGAAAAAAGAGAATCTTTTCATTTAAGAATTTTATTTGATTGTTTCCCCTGAACAATTTAGCTATACCAACAAAAAAGCCATGCAAAAAGTAAACAACTATTAGTTTCCTTATAGTCTTTTAAAATGAATAGTTTTGAATTATGTATTGTTTACAGTGTTTTAAATTTCATACTCTCTTCTGTCTTTACCATTTGACCAGATATCAACTCTTGATCTAAGAAGTGAAGTATTTGTAGTAAAACAGTATCATAGTCTTCGTTTGTTCCCAAATGTGTCCTGCAGGACCCTGAGTGACCCAGTGGACCAAGCTAGGTAGCAGGTCCTATAAATTCGGTCATCGGAAATGTAGCCTGCTAAGGCAGGCATTGTGCTCACATGTGAGATTTTTCTGGTGCCTGGGAAGAAACCCAGAACTTTGTGTGTGCCAGGCAAGGGTGCGCTTCCACTGAACTCTGCACCCAATCTTTAACCTTTCTAATTGATCGTAGGGATTCTCACAGTTCACCAACATAAGTATTAGACAAGCAAGGAACTGAGTACTTAAATATTTTAACTTAACCAGCTACAAAGCTGTAGGGTTTCAGCTGTGTGTTTGAACCTACCATTTAGGCCCTGTTCCATTCCAGCTCTGGGGACAGGCTGGCCCCTCCGAATTCCCCAGGAGCTTGGCTGTAATTTGTACCAGAAGCCAAGTGCACTGATTTCAGGGCCTGCTGCCTCGGTCCTTTGGAACTGAGCTCCTGGGCAAGACAGAACTGACATTGCTGGCCGTTCTGTCCACTCTGAGTGGCCTTGTTGGTGCTCTTAGCGTCTGTCTTTGGCTCCTGCCTGCCCCCCTTCATTCTTTACTTTCCCTCCTCCATGTTTTTCCTTTTCAACCTTTTTGTTTGTCTCTTTTTTCCTGATTTTTATCTCATGTTAATATTCATTCTAGTTCTTAATCCCACTACCTTTAGATACTTTCATTTTGTGGACTTAGCCTTTCAGATCTATCTACACACACACACACACACACACACACAAGTGGCTGAGTTTTTCTTTTTATCTGTCTTATGACTTTGCTTTTTAAAACTCACTTTTTAAATATTTTATCAGTAGTTTAATATTTATTGGAATATAAGCCTGCATATATTTAAATTTCTCCTTAATTCTACTTTTTAGCATCCTTTTAATTTTCTATTTATCTTTTCATAGTTTTTAAACATCTATTTTCACACTTTCTGCCTTCTTCCTTTTTATCCTTTCCTTTTTTCCTCCTTTTCATCAGAAAAAGTACATCCCCATAGGTGGAAACGCCAGTGGTCTCAGGTGTTTTCAGTCCTTCCTATAATTTCAGTGCCTTACATTTTAAAAACTCTACAAACTTTTAGAAAGAATCTAGGGAGAAAGTGTGATGGGAATAGGATGCACTTTTATGATTTTTCTCTAAGTCTTTTAGTTATCTTATCCACACCTAACTTGACATTAAACTTTTGCACTTTATCCCTGTTGAGTCTTTTCAACAGTCACCTTAACAATTCTCCTGTTTTAGTACATCCACTTAATGTAATATCTAATGAAACTTCAAAATTCTAATAGCAGAACAAGTTATTAGTTAAATTGGTTCCACTCCATGGTGAACTGTGATTTATTCCGCATCTTCCACCCTGTGCTGGAAAAACAGGAATGCCAGAAGTGGCCAGTGACGATGTCCATGCTCTTTTTCACCCTAGAGTGTGGTTACTGAGGGAGCCCTGACTTCTGCTTCCAGCAACTGCACCTAAAAAGCCCCGTGCACCAGACATATCACCCTGAGCTTCATTTACACCAATTCTAAAATAAAAGTAATTGCAAACTTTAGATGAGCCTCTTAACTAAAGAGCTATATTAATGCAGTAAGATTCCTTGTCCTCAAACTGATCCCCACTTAACCTTCCAGAACGACTTTGCCTGAATAGTCTCCCTTGTCAATGTGTGGACAGTCTGCGTGCACTCCACACGCCAGCAGGCTGTTCTCTCACTTACTCTCTTTTTTACCAACTGATCAACTTTACCAGAAGTCAGCTGCATTATATTTTTCACCAAACATTTGCAGTTGTGCTGCACATTATAAATAAATAATTCAATTAAGCATTCTGTACTGTCTAAATGAGAGTAGAAAAAAGAGAAGAGTACACGCGAAACATGACGTATTATTCACTGCTTAGTCACCTGCGGACAAAGTAATCCAAAGCATTTAGCCTTAAAGTAATAAAACCACAGAAGGAATCCACACTCTGGTCATCTCCAAATACAGGCTTCTAAGTTCCTATTTAAAGAAGGAGAAATTGGACATTGAAGGTGTTTCATTCTAGGCTGGAAACTGCACGATACACAGTTTGGGACTCCTGACTATAATCCCATTTGGGGAAGCCGATGGCCCTGCAAAAATTGACTTTTTCAATAGCCAAGTGATAAATATTTTCTCCACATTGAATAAGAGGGCTTTTTACTGAATGAGAAATTAATTTTAAAAATAAATACCTATAGTTAACTATTCAATCTAATGTTTGTATTACCTAACATCACATATTTTAACATAAAAGTAAAGGTAAAGCAATGAATATTTACCCATTTGTTACATGCTTATCCCAATGTCAGTGTTCATTTTATATAAGATATTTATATAAATTATTTAATGAAGTAGAGAAATTATGGCTAGGGAAACTTTCACGTTCACGTAGACATAGTTTTAAGCCTTTGCTCGCTCTTGCGCAAGCTACTTAAGCTCTCAAATTGTCTCCTCCTCTGTAACACTGGATTCGGCCTACCTCAGCCAGGCTGCCGAGAAGTTAGAAGTACTCTCGGGTGTGCACAGAGCCCCCTGCAGTGTCTGGCTGGTGACAGGCGCTTCACAAAGCATCACTTTTCTTCTGTAGAAAGATACTGAGCGGCATAAACATTTCACGATGTTGATTTTTTTTTCTTTTTCTTTTGGTCTTTTTGAGACAGGGTCTCACTATGTGGTTTGGGCTGGGCTTGGGCTCCCTTTGTAGCCCAGGCTGATCTCAAACTTGCAATAATCCTCCTGCTTCAGCCTCACAAGTGCTGGAATTATAGGAGTACACCACCACACTCAGTAGGACATTGAATGTTAGAAAAACAATCAGCCATCAGGACTCCAGCTGGACTGTCATTATCTTCCTCAAACTGTGCGGCCAGTAATTTTTCAGGAATGTTCTGCGAACAAGCACCAATAGCACCAGGCCCAGGTGTCTGCAAGGTGAGCCGCCATTGTGGCTCGTGGGAGCCCTGTCCCCGGGTAATGAGGGCAGAAGGAACACCCTTGAGATCCTTCTGGAATATGAATCTAGCCAATTAAAACATTTATCTCACGCAGAGGAGTGCATCACTCAGCTTTTCCCCTTCTCTGTCTTCCCTTCCCTTCCCTTTAGCCCCCTCTTTCCTACAGTGCTGTAGGCAAGTCTCTTGCTACACTCTGATTGTTTCATCTTTCTTTCGTCTAGGGAACATTGGTCAAGAATCTACTCTGTTTTGTTTCTAAAAGTAGGTGGCAGAACACAGAAAGGAAAGCTGTTTCTGCCTGTGAGGTAAAGACTGACATGTATTGACCACCTACCCATGGCTAAGCTTGGTGTTTAAATCCTCATGAACATTATCTCTTTTTACAATAATTCTAATGCTTATATTAATCCCATAGTCTAAATACTATAATCTGTATTTTATAAGTGAAGAAATAGGTTTACCAAAGTGAAGTGACAGACTAGAGATTAAATATTTACTCAGTAGGAAAGATGAAAGCCCAAGTTCCTAACAACTTCCTTATGAGACAATTGAAATGACTTGAAAGAGAAACAGAGTGTTTTCAAACCCAATTAGGTAATTGCAGCCCAGTGAGAGCCAGGCTTATCTATGTGTGAGCACCAAAGAGAGAATAATCAAACAAACACAGTCCTGGAAAAGGCTTATTAGGCGATAATGTTGCAGCTGAGTTCTGAAGGATGAGTAGGAGTTTGCAAGATAAAATAGGGACACATTCTAGGTAAATAGAAAATTATGCAAAAACTAAAGTGGCAAGATACTGTGAGTTGAGGGAGAAGGTTCATGTGACTGGTCCAATATCTGTCACCAGAAGTCTGGGTGATAGAATGAGGCCAGACTGCGAAAAGTCCTATTACTCAAATTCTGGAGCTGATGTTGGCTGCTGTGTGCCCTTGTCACAAGAAGGGAAGGGAACTGGTATTAGTGTTTGGTGAGTTCTCATACATACCAGGTACTGTATATTCTTCACACTTTAATCACATTGTGTCATTTAATTATCACGATCAAACAAGAAATAGATATTATTTCTTAAACTATATAATTTATATGAGTATCACTAGCCAGGTAACTGGAACCAAAATTGGGAAACAGTGGATGGGACTCTGGCAGCCACTGTGTGTCCACTTCACTACACACCTAAGGATAACATCCCGTGAATTCTAATAACATAGTTTGACCTTGCCTATTTTAAAACCATATAAGAGAACATATTGCAATATGGAATATTTTGTGTGTGACTTCTTCAGCTTTATTTTTGTGAAACTGGTTCATGCAGACATGTGTTGTTCACATTCATTACTTTTTCTTTGCCTTATAATATTCCAACAATGACTGTATCATATTACTTTCCAGTGAAGGAGCAGTTATTATTATCCCTTTCAAAACTGATAAAACAAAAAGTTGAATACGTTAAAGAACCAGTTATAAATCACAGAGCTAGATAGTTGCAGAGGTAAAATTGGTCCAATATTATCTTATTTGAAAACCTAAAGGGCAATGTGATACAAAGTTTGAATCACTGTGTCTAAACAGCAGTCACTTACTATTTTCTCAATAAATGCCACAATGACTTGTGTTCAAAGTATATTTTTTAATTTTCAAGTGCATAGTTAGAAACCAAGATGACTCCCTGAACTCTACTAAACATTTAGGTATGCATGAAGATAACTTCAGTTATCAAAATATGCTACAAAGACAATACTAATAATCACACATCTAATATCCATATTAGCCACTTTCCCATCTTTGGGACAAAATACAAGACACTTATAACTTAAAGAAGGAGACATTTATTTTACCTTGTAGCTTCAATAAGTTTAGTCAATGGCCAGGTGATGCCAAGGCAGAAACAGCGTGGGGAAGGTGCCTATTGAGGAAAGATACTCATATCATCATGGCAAGAAAGTGGGGGCCCAGGAGGCTGGTGGTGGACAAGAATATACCCTTCTAAGTGACATTTTCAGTGGATACCTCTTCCAATGTGAGACTTTCAGCTGACATTTTAGACCTAAATCATAACATCCCATGCCTGACTTTCAAAAAGTTCATGTCTATCTCATTATACAAAATGTGATAAAACTCTTAGTCTGCTATTAAGAATTGCCAAGGTCTTAACAATTCTAGCACTACTGCAAAATTGAAGTTCAAGGTATCTTTTATGATGCAAGGCAAACTAATAGCTGTGAGTCCCTGTAAAAATCAAAACAAAAAGTAAAACTATCTTTCCAGTATACAATGGAACAAGGTAAACATTCTCACCTCCAAAGGAAAGAATAAGGTGACAGAAAAAATTCATACCAAAACAAGAGCAAAACCTAGCAGGAAAAACATTAAATTCCATAACTCTATGTCAGGCACTCAGGGAAGGGTGGGGCAAAGTATGATCTCTGCAGGGTCCCACACCTGCCAACTTACATTGCAGACCATATGGTCTCTCTCTTGGGCTGGCCCTGTTTGCTCCCTGGAATTCTCAGCAAATGTTCCACATTCCTAGTATCTCTGACTTCCATGGCTCTGACTTTGGGGGGAATAGGTAAGGCTCTATGTCACCATAACTTTTGCATACTGTATACCTAAAAATCAGCACCACATGGATGATACTAAGGTCTGCTGCTGACTTGAGCAGTAGCCAGGCCCACTTGGACCATAGCTGCAGTGACCGCTGAACGTTTGTATGGCTGAAGTCAGGGAAATAATTCTCTAGGTAGTCATGAAAGATGGGGGCATTCTGGGACTCTCTACTTACAGCAGTCTTTCAGATGAGGTTATCCTTTTACACCCTTGAGCCCCTGAAGTGTGGGACACATCAATTCCTAAAATGCAATCAAGACATCTTTTCTATTGTTCTGACATAAGATATTTGGCTTCTTCTTAATGCTATTCTTTTTAGCAAAAACACTCTTTTGCCCCAACTTTGCAGGTGCTTCCTTTCTGGTTCTGCTTTTTGCTATTGATTTTCACAATAAATCTGACTGAGAGTAGCCAGTAGTCCTCATGGCACAGTAAACACTTGGCTACCTTGAAATTTCTTCCATCAGATTAATTAATCCAGCACCCTTAATCTCATTCTTCCTCAGATTCTCACAACATAGGCAAAAATGTAGACAAAACGTTTTGCAAAAATGAAGCACATGTGACTTCTTCAGTTTCCAAAGCCATTTTCCTTCTCATAGGAAGCCTGGCCTTTACTCTCTGCATTCCTAACAGTATTCTGATCCTCTGAGCTTCAACAATAACCACTCATCAAGCTTGTTTTACAGCATTCTGCAACTTCTCTGACATCTGCAAACCTTTCTAAATTTCTGCTGCAAATGGGTTCTAAAGGCTTCTAAATCACATGATACTGCAGTCACAGTGGGTTCACACTCAGTACCAAGTTTCTATATTACTTAATTTTCTGTCACTGGGACAAAATATCTAATACTCATTTCAACTTAAAGGAGAGAGGTTTATTTTGGCTCATAGTTTCCATGGGTTCAGTTCATAGTCAGTTAGCACTAAGTCAAAAATGACAGGGAGGAAGGGCCTGTTGAGAAAAAACAACTGACCTCATGGTCAGGAAGCAGAGAAAGAGCAAGAGCTACAGATGATACATTAACCGGCCTGCACTGACTAGGTTCCAACTCCAGTTACATGAGACTTTTGGGGACATTTTAGGTATAAACCATAACAGTACCCTTCCCAGGGTACTGGGTCTGATAGTAGAAAGCCCTATTTTATTGTAACTATTTGTATCACTTCATGTGATTCTCAAGTCAAATACAAAGGTATGTGCATAGCTGCCCATTTAGCTTTATCTTACACGTGAAGATGCTGAACCAGAGAATTGCAGTACGGAGCTCATGTCCCACCGTGCTACACAGACTAACAGGAGTGCTTTCAAATCCAGGCAGTCTGGCTTCTGAGCTGGGTACTTAGTTACACCTTCAGGAAGCATAAGCTAAAAAAAGGCCATCGCTAGCTGGGAGAGTAAAAAGGAGCTCTTCGAAGAGTGGAGAAAATATTGGAGTTGAAAGCTTGAATAGCGTAAAGGAGATATTTGTTTAGAGATTTGGAGACAGAACCTCCTATGTGTAAGAAGCAGTAAATAGACTGATTTTGCTGGAAATGACTTGGCATACCTAAGGATCAAAAAGGAAGAGAAGCATGAAGTGAAACAAAGCTAGGAGTAGAGACAGGAATTGCAAGATCCTTATCCATCTAACCAGTCTGTGCCAGGTGCTTCTTTTCTTTCTGCGTTGCCGTTTCTGAAGTGAGTGCACAGTTCTGTCTCTGTTTATGTAGAATGAAGCAGGGATCTATAAAAAGGCTCAGAACCCTGGGAAGGCAAAGCGTCTGGGTTTAGACTTTCTTCCTGCTCTTGCTCTTCTCAGTGAGGCTCCTCCCCTCATGGTACTGGTGACATCAGGGACCGCTGGATACAGTTTGGGGAAGAATGCAACTGACTCACATCCTCACACTTTCCCGTCTGCCTCATTTTCATCACTGACTGTAAACTGCAGACTTGGATTTGGAGCTATCATAAGGACCTCTCAAGTCCAAATCGCTGTCTGCAGTCACATATCAGATGGGGCCAGGGTCAGAGTGAAAGAAGCAGAGGACAGAACGAGCAGGGAGCTCAATAAAACTTGACCGGGCACCTTGGCTGCCTGCAACTGCTTTTCAGGAAGGTGAGGAAGCTGCCAGGGTGCATTTCAGACAAGATACCCCACACTGTCTCAAGGTGACACTACATTATATGCTGCTTGTCGTCAGGAGCCTGTACTAATTATATGCCTGCTTGATTATTGTTCTGCCGATTGATTAGAACCATATTCAAGACATTTGTAGATCGTAGTTTCTGGACACATCTATATGTTAGCAAATCAAGTATGATTTATCCCTGGAATTATTGGTTAGGGACAGCTTCTTTTTCTCAATGCATGTTCTCTCTAGCTTATAATTTTAATTAGCACTTGCTGCCAGTTCACACTGAGAATGGGGATGATTGTCACTTCAGCACTGGTGCATAGCCTTCGCTTGTAATGCAACTTTGAGTTTTGCATTCAGATTCCTTAATCAGTGCTGGATGTAGGATAAGGGAACTGTTGAATTAAAGTTGCCGTGCAATAGGAAATTGAATAGCTCTTCAAAAATTAGAAGGCAAATTTGAATTAGATTAGTGATAGGCATAGCTGGATTTGACAACCCAGGGACATTTATCCACTGTGTCCAAGTCTCTATAAAGATCGCCATCATCTTGCACACTGACCCAATGAGAAGGGATTAGGACTGTATGCTGAAGAGGGTCCCGCACACCTGGGAAGCCCCTGAGGTGGTTTTTGTTTTGTTTTGTTTTTTGCTCTTTGTTTACATTTTTGTACCAGATAAGTAACTCAAGACCTTAGCACTGAACTATATCTCCCACCCGTTTTTCTCATTTTTTATTTGGAGACAGAGTCTTGCTAAGTAGTCAGGATGGGCTTGAACTTGTAATCTTCCTGTCTCAACCTTTTAAAGAGCTGGGATCCTAGGCATGCTCCATGCCTGACTCCTGAGGTCTTCAATGCTTGCAGCTTCTTGACAAAATGAATGGCAGGTATCATTGCCGGGTTTATGGCAATCTTTGCTTTTGGACTACCTCATCATCTCTCTCTCTCTCTTTCTCTCTCTCTCTTCCACATAGGGAATTCAAATTAGCTCCTTGATTGCTTTTCCACTGAGGGAGGCAAAGAGGCTTCCTTGGAAGCTCAGCATCTTTGGGCTGTGGCAATTGTCTGTGTGTGAAGAGAACAATTACTTCCTGAATATGTATAATAATCGTAAGAAAAACCTGCTTTGAATTTCTGATTACCCTCTTTTTACCTAAGATAAAATTGTATTGTTTCTTGAAAGATCTAGTATCTTGAACAAGATAATTATATTCCTACTAATACACAAGTAGAATTTTCCCTCTGTGAAATACAAGAGAGCTACCTATTTCAGTAAGATTTAAGTTCATATTTAATCACTTTGTCTCTGAACTTCAAGTGAAATTTAATTATCATCATCTTGACTCACATTGACTAATATACAAACAGTGCCGGTGAGAATGGAAAAGTAGAGCGTGTGCTACAGAAAAATTGCTGAGAGGAGTCTGACAGAAATTTGAAATCTTCAAAATTATAATCTGTCCAAGTAAATTTAGGCTGTTTTCCTCCTGAATGTCATGGGTATTAAAATGCAATATTGCTCCGAAGTGCAAACATGAACATTTAACAGTTGCAAGTTATGCAGTTTAATATTTAGGACCAGGTTGAACAGAAGGAAGATTCATGAAGTGCTTGAAATGAAGTCAGGTAGCCTCAGTTTTTATCACCTGCCAATGCTAGAGAAGCCTGTTTTATCTTGGAGTTAAGTTTGAGAATCAGAAATTTGGTATAAACTTTGCCCTAAATGAATGATGTAAGGACAGCATTTCTCTAAGTAAAATTAACAATTGCTATTTGTTTTATTAAGGTTCTCCAGATAAAGAGAACCAATAGGGTGTGTGCATGTCCATGAGTGCCTGGGTATTTATTTAGATGGGGGAAAAGGAGAGAGAGAGAGAGAGAGAGAGAGAGAGAGAGAGAGAGAGAGAGAGAGAGAGATTTTGAAGAATCAGCTCATAAGATAACAGAGGTTGGGGATGCAGCAGCAGGCACTGGTGTAGTTTAAATCCAAAAGCTCTTTCAAGTTGAAGAATTTCTTCTTTATCAGAAAAGTTGTCTTTTCTTCTAGTCAACCCTTCAATTAATGGGATAAGGCCCACCCATGTTATGGATGGGAATTTGCACCCACCAACTAAAAACATTAGCCTTATCCCAAAGCACCCTCACAGAGGCACTGAAAATAATGTTTAGCCACTTATTTGGGACTGTGGCCCAGCAAAATTGACATACTACAATAGTCATCGTAGGTATCCACAATAAGCTTGAGGGTTCCTGCCTCTACATTCAATTGGAGGCATTTTCAATACAATTTTTTTTTATTTGCCCTTGAGGGTTTTGCTTCGTTTTTTAAATAGTTTAAATCTTAAATCTTTCTGCATCAGGATAAATCATAACTGATATGTGAGGAGCTGGGATTTTAGGAGTAAGGAAAAGGTTTCAAAGGTTGATGCTTAGGAGGACACGGGACACACAACTCGTCATAAGATTTCAGTGGAAATGGTGCGCTCCCCGCTCTCGCCTTAATCACGGGTATCAGATAGTTTACCCCTTCTCAGTTACTTCCCTTTCCAGGAAGGGAGACATGTTGAAAATAGAAACTCTCATGTTTATTAAGCACCTGTGATTTGCAAGATGCGCTGCCGCCCCTCCGCACACTGTCTCAACTCACAGGTCCGCAGCACAGCTTGCACTGTGCGCCACCTGGCTGGGAAGAAGCCCTCCCCTCCCCTCCCCTCTCCTCCCTTCCTCCCCTCCCCTCCCCTCC